>JAOTQE010010757.1:0-11047 GCA_025631205.1 Nesometra sesokonis | reverse complement strand
ATTTTCAGTTGAATAAGTAAAAATAATGTTTTAATCTCATGAGTTAGAATAAAGAGGTAAAACTACAATATAGTGCTTCAGTAGGCCTATACATATTTTCTCCAACAAATTATACTGTAGTGTACAATTTGCACACTGTTTTGGCAATGGCATACAGGCCTTGAATATGGTACATTTTTAACAAGAATGTCACTAAATTGCAAGATATTGACATGCCACTCATCAAGCTAACCAAGTAGAGGTTTGATAGTGGGACATAGGAGCTTCAAACCCCTCCATACACCTGTCAAATGAAGTGTATGATGGAAAATTGCACTAAGCAGTCATCTGTTGTACAGACACCATGTTCATCTTTTCTGTTCGTTTGAATTCCAGTGTCAATACTAATGAAGGTATATCAATTTTAATACTGTTCTCCATAGTGCAGATTCGGAGTCATCGGTTACTGTTTAATGTTGTCCACATAGACCGGCATCTGATGGAAAGACAGACAATAATTTATACTACTTCCATCATCAATGTTTCGGGTGTTTTTTTTTATTTTGCTTTAGTTGAGTTTTATTTTCTTTTTTTCTAAATATACCTAATATAACATATTTTAAACATAAAGGAATAAAAAAAATCCTCCATGTTTTAACCGACTCTTAAAACATGGTGCACTGCCATTTCATATTATGATTACATGGGTAGGCCTAAACAAAAGTTATTATATTTTCTCGCTGCAAAAAAAGGTTTACTGGAAAATGGCGCTTATAGCACCTCTAAACCTCAGTGGATACAGGAATGCCTGTAGACAATTCATTTTTACTTTCCCACAACTCTGTACTGCCTTCATTAATTCTTATTAATTAGAGAGTTACCAACATTTTTCTTTATTTTTATTGTCAGAGACTCCAAGCGAATTGAAGCCATTACAAGATCTCCTGTCTATTCGCACTTTGGTGAGACAATCAACGGACTGGATTCTGTCAGGGCATTTCAGTAGGTTTTATTCATACATGTTGTCAGTGAAAACACGAAGAGAGACAAACCTTTATGCGCGCGTACAGAAAGGTGCGTGGAATGACGTAAAAACTCGCGCGTACGCCTTTGTGTACGTACGCGTAAAGCCCGGCGCACACCTGAGAAAATTTGCTCTTGCTCACACAGTGTGCGTGAATTTTTAGTGAGCAATGGCTCACGAGGCACTTTGTTCGTGGTCTGCGTCTAAATTTTTAAATGTTTGTCTAGTTCTTGAATAATTTTACGGGTACACAGCATACTTAGTTAAGCTTTCATTTATTTTAATAATAGATGGTGGCGGTTTATATAAAATGCAAAAGTAAAGTAAAAACTGGTCAACATTCTTCACAAGTCTAGATAGAAGTGTGGATTTTATGATGGGATGTTTTCCGGAGAGATGAAGTTTTCTACCATTTAGTTTAATTAGCATCGGAAAACACATCTCGAGAAAAACCGTATTAATTCATTTTATTTTATTAGTACCATAATTTTTGCTGATCCGTTCAGCTATATTTAAGTAAATTGTAAGTTTAGAAATGATTAGGGATCATGTCAACATAATACAACTGCAGTTACTGCAGTAATAATATATTGTTATTGATCATACTGTAATTACTGCAGTTATCCATTGTCATTATGTCACTATTTGGTGACTGAATTGACTCACGAGGTCTCATGTCGACATGTTGCTTTTAGTAATTGTTTCCCAACTACTGAACTAATAGTGTTGTTAATTTTCTGCAATCAATGCAACAGGATAATTTTGATATGGTCCATAATAAATATTTAATCTTGATCTGTTATTTACAGGGTGCAAGTTCCGTTTCTACAAAGATTGGTGGCTAAAATTGATCATAATTCTACGATTCTCCTGTTTCAGCAAGTACTCAGCCTGTGGCTCTCTGTCAGACTGGT
Organism: Nesometra sesokonis; assembly: GCA_025631205.1. NCBI lineage: Eukaryota > Metazoa > Echinodermata > Crinoidea > Comatulida > Antedonidae > Nesometra > Nesometra sesokonis. The sequence continues at coordinate 9,130 of JAOTQE010010757.1, read as the reverse complement.
AATTTTTTATTTAAAATTTATTATTAATAAATTATTATATATTATATATAAAAATAAATCTACAATATTTATTAGAGAAATAGCTACATTAACACGAACAAATCACTATTTCAGATTCGAATATGTACGTATATAATTCTCCTTCATTGATTCTTACATCAATTTATGATAGTTTTTGCTAATATATTGGAAATAGTAAGGAATTTATTTTAAATAATATAATGACATCAGTTGTAATTTAACATGTACGTGTATAATTATTTTTCATTGATTCTTACATCAATTTATGATAGTTTTTGCTAATATATTGGAAATAGTAAGGAATTTATTTTAAATACTATAATGACATCAATTATAATTTAATTTTGTTACGATATCATTATATTTATATTTTAGTCAGCGGTTGGCTCTTTGATCATATTCAGTTCTGGCATAGCCACGTTGATCCCTGGATCTTTGGGATATTTGGAGTCCAGCCTGGTGGGCCTGGCTATTACATATGCGATATCGGTAAGTCATAATCTTAACTTTAAATAAATTACATAATTTAATTTCATTAAGCCCTGTTTATACAGAATTAGAATACAGGAAGACTGTTATTATACTGATTATCAGGGGCGGATCCAGGATCCAGCTCAAATGGTGGGGTGCAATTTTTCTTATCGGGGTGGGCGTGTTCACGATTTTAAATTATATTTGTTATTTGTTTTATTAAAGCCTATTTGCCATGATTTACATGTTATTTTAATTTTTGAGGTCAATTTTAGGGGGCTAACGTAACATAAGGAGGGGTGGAACTTTACATTGTCGATATTGGAGTAGGGTAAATTTATTATTTTATATACAAGAAAATTTTACTTTTATTTATAACTTTCTTGGTGCAGATGGTGTCGTTTCTTAGCGTTGTAATTCAGCGAATGGCGCAGATTGAAAACATTTTCTTCTATTTTTTGTGGTTAACCACCACTTTATTTATCATTTCCTCAAAATTATTACATATACAATATTCTCTTGATCTACATTCTGGGTTTAAACCCTTTTTATTCACCTTTTTTTCGTTATTTTTTATGTTTTCTTTCTTTCGTAATAATTAATTACCATCCTTGTAAAATTAATCAACGTACAACTTTTTCTCTGCCTATTTTGAATTAAAAATTCAACATTTTTTTGTTTTTTTTTTATTAAATATAACATATAAAAATAATTAAAACTAATTATAAACATAATAATACAATAAAAAATAATTTGATTTTTACTTTGTTTTGGATTTTTTGGTACAGATGTCTTCATTTCTTAGCGTTATCGTTCAGCGTATGGCACAGATTGAAACCATGATGAATGCAATGGAGCGAAGTCAAAGATGGACAACACTGGACACAGAACCACAAGGAGGTAAATGTTTAACTATAAGTAAAGCAAACATTAGCAATGTTCGCATCGAACTATGACCAAATTAGACATCTAGGTCAATGGCAATATCGATTTGAACGCTGGCTGATTTTACGGAACATATAGCTGACTTTAACTAGTTTCTCGACCTACCGGTAAATAGCAAAAAGACAATTAACAAGTCGATCTGACAATAAGACGCGGAAAGCTGCGCCTTGATGAAGATGCGTTCAAGCATTAGACTAATATTATAAATATTTGAAGTGTGAAACACAAATAAATTTAAAGCGATTAAGCCTAAGCTAGCAGCAGTAGGCACTATGGTAGTCGGTTAATGTCACTCACCAACTGTTCTCTAGTCAGAAAACCCGGGCTAATAGCCATATTCTCCAAACGCCTAGTATGTACAAGGCGATTGAAGTGCAGCTACTGATCAGAACCTATACAAGTAAGATCAGCGACCGTATGAAGCATTTCTGCGTCGAGCTTACTTTTATAGCGTTAACATCACCTGCTATGCAAATTTCATGTTTCTGCGACTATGCCTGATAGGCGAAAGTCGCCGAGCGTAGTAGCCTGAGGCGTTATTCGCAATTTGCGTATCACACAATTAAAAATAATATATTTGTATACGGTTTTAATAGCGAAGTAAGCATTTACAAGTGTATTTATAACGATATTTTATTTCAATTTTAATATTAATATATTACCAGTTGATAATTAGTTGTTTCACATCTCGTAGATATTTAAAGTGACACCCATACAATGCTGGTTATTAGAAATTATATATGGAAAGAACAAAACGGAAATAGTCACAAACGTGACAAGACCGACAGACGGACAGAACGACAGACCGACATTTTTGAAAAACTGTTTATAGAGACGCTTTCCGCGTCTAAAAATAGAGGAAGACAAGCAAGCGTAATGTGTGGCCAAAATTTGCAAGTCAACCAATCAGGATGAAGATTTGCATTCTACTGTGATATACTAGTGATCAAGACATCTATTCATAAATTCAGAATACACTTAGATCAAACCATTGATCCGGATACCCAAACAGGTCATGGTTTAAATTTTTACTTCGGCTATATAGAATCACAGTCTATAAACTGAAAAGTTTAAATCAAAGATTCATATTAATTCTGAAAATAAATTAATTTTGTTAAATTAATTAAACTCTCATGCCTAATGCGCGAGTCTCATAAATGGGCATCCATTTTGGATATCGTACGCATACATTTCCTCACGCATGAATTGTAAAAATGAATATCCGACCATAGGTCTACCTCAGAAACCCCCAACAAGAGGTAAAAGTGACAAACGCGCATAAACGTTTCCAGAATCGTGGCGTTTGCATGAAACAACATAGAGGCCGCTACATTAGGTAAATAATACGAAAAATGGGCAAATAACATCTCTTTTTAGCTTTGCAAAATTAGGTAAGCTTACTTTACTTGAAAGGTCCACTAATCAACTTCAAGTAAGAAAGTATAATGCATAGTCCAAGCATCATGCTCCACGCCATCGTGACAGGATTCAATATTTTAACATATTAATTATGTCATCATCAGGAATCATTCTTGATGATGACATAATTTATGTCGAAATATTGAATCATCTGACGATAGCATGTATCTCATTGCTTGGAGTATGCATTACACTGTCTTATTTGCTACCTCGCTCAAGTAGTGTTTGCCTCACGAATTGTGCCCGCAAAATGTCGGATGGTATACAAATAGACATTATAATTTACCATTTTCACAGGTACTGTAACACCTCCAATAACATGGCCTCATAGCGGTGAAATTGCTCTTGACTCGGTATCTGTTAGGTATGCACCTGGACTGGACACGGTATTACAAGACGTGGATATTGAACTTAAGCCGGGCCAAAAGGTAAAATAAATCATTGAAACAAAACATTAATACTGAGATTATCACTCAAACTTCCCATTTATTATCTATTTCATTGCTCTTATAATTGGAATTAAAATTGAAGTGGATGTCAGAAACCTACCCTAAATTACTGCATCGTTGGCTTCACTAGAATGGAATGTTGAATCTAATTTACATACATAAGCGACACTAATACAGCTTAAAATTTTGTACAATGTCAAAATTGCGGCTCAAGTGGGATTTTATGCAAACATTTATTTCTTGTCTAACTTAATAATTTTTGGGGTGCAGAAAACAAAAACGTTAAGATACCATTTTAATCGACCACTCAAGATGGCTACTGTTGACTAATAAATTACAAAAAACATGGTCATCAATATTATCATTGAAAGTGAACTGTACACTGATCAAAAAGGTTACAATTACACCGATAAACCAGTTACAGAAATATTTACTATTTAAATAGTCATATGACCAAAACAAAGGTCAAAATTTTAAACTTGACAAATACATCATGTTTGGTATCATTTTAAAGCTCTTAACATTCTGGGCAATGGTCTACAGCAGATACATGTCTAATAAGTGCATATTTATCAATATCCAAGTGGATGTAATTATTATTGCATGGCATGCCTAGGCAAATACAGTAATGCAAATTAATGTTTTTTCTTTAGGTTGGGATATGCGGAAGAACCGGAAGTGGTAAATCGTCCTTAACACTGGCCCTCTTTAGAATTATCGACACGTTTAAAGGTACTGTAAGATTAACATACTGCACTTAATAGATCTGTAAATTGTGAAAATACTCAAGTGAATTAATCGCTTGAACTTATTTACGGTAGTGTTTGTTTTTGAATACTGTACTTGCATCAAGAAATAATCACAATATGATAATGATAATGATGATAATAATAATGGTGAATATGTATATACGCGCCAGTATCCATCTAGAAAATGCTCATGGCGCTGTGGACCAGATGTTACACATTCTTATGACTTTCTACTCCCCTAAGGGTCTAGTCATGTCATTCAACAAGTACTGGATTGTACTTGCACTATTTCAGCTGTCCATGCTAGAGGTTGTGCATGGGCCAGTACACCGGGGTTTCAGAGGTCCCAATTCTCCTGAAAATGGCGGGAGTCTCCTGATTTTTTGAGTCATCTCCTGCCCTACTGAAAAAATACATTTTTCTCCTGAAAATTTTAAGTGTCTCTCAAAAATATTCAGAGTGGGTCTTGGCCTAGCCTAGGAGTAAAATCGGCTTTCTCTTTAAAAAATACCAGCTCTGCTCAGTGTTAAATACAATTTACATACAGTAATATATATATATTTTTACATAATTGTTATGCACTTTTTCTGTATTCTGTTTTTTTATTAAGACGCATCGCACATTTGCATTTACGCAAATTTGATCGACAAAGCAGCCGGCAAAATCTCCTGATTTTTCACTTCTTAAATTTGGGACCTCTGGGGTTTAGTCCCTACTCGTCTTAAAAGAGGTACTGGGTTCTTTAAAGTGCACATGATCTATTTGTGTACCACTAGAACGTTGGTGCCAGCGGGCCTCTCGTTCTGTTGTTTTGCTATAGTTCACTGTTCGCCTGCCTTAACCGCTCGGCCATACACCTCGCATAATATAAAATGCACAAATCAACCGTGGTGTTTCTAGTCTGTGAATGAAAGACTGTCCATTTTTCCTTTAGATAAATTATCTAATTGGAGAATATTGCCGTTTGTCGGTCAGGTAAGACCTCAAACATTTAAATAAATTATTTGCGTGTTTATAATGCCGTAAAATTGTTTGTTTTCAGGTAGGATAATAATTGATGGGATTGATATTGCTCATTTACCTCTTACCCAGCTTCGTAAAAGGTTAGCCATCATCCCTCAAGATCCAGTCTTATTCACCGGAACAATCAGGTAAGTAGGGATCATTTCACAAGATCCAGTCTTATTCACAGGAACAATCAGATTGGTAGCCATCATTCCACAAGAATCCAAATTATTCACAGGAACAATCAGGTAGGTAGCCATCATTCCACAAGATCCCGACTTATTCACAGGAACAATCAGGTAGGTAGTCATCATTCCACAAGACACGATCCAGTCTTATTCACAGGAACTACCAGGTAGGTAGCGATGATTCTACAAGACCCAGTATTATTTACAGCAACAATCACGTAGGTAGCGATGATTCTACAAGATCCAGTATTATTCACAGCAACAATCACGTAGGTAGCGATGATTCCACAAGATCCAGTATCATTTGCAGGAACAATCATGAAGGTAGTGATGATTCTACAAGATCCAGTATTATTTACAGGAACAATCACGTAGGTAGCGATGATTCCACAAAATCCAGTATTATTCACAGAAAAAATCAGGTGGTAGCCATCATTCCTCGATACCCAATCTTACAAACCACCATGTAGGTAGTGATCATCCACAAGCTCAAGTCTTATTCACAGGAACAATCAAGTGGGTAGCGATATCTTCCAAAATCCAATCTTATTCACAGGAACTATCAGGTAAGTAGCGATCATCACACAAGATCCGGTCTTATTCACAGCAACAATCAAGTGAATAGCGATATCTTTCAAGATCCAATCTTATTCACAGGATCTATCAGGTAAGTAGCAATATCTTTCAAGATTCAGTCTTTTTACAGGAACTATCAGGTAAGTAGTATCTTGCAAGATCCAATCTTATTCACAGGATGTGTCAGGGAGGTATCATCTCAAAAGATCCAGTCTTATTCACAGGATCAATCCAGTGGGTAGCGATATCTTTCAAGCTTTTTGCCAAAGTTTTACGTGTCAGTGCCTAGGTTTTTTTAGGTTTAGGTTTAAAGCTTTTTTCGAAGTTTTAAGCTTTTGTCAGTTTTAAGCCCAATCCAGATTATCAAAATTTCTTTGACAAAAAACTCTGACATGCCCATTATGGTCTTTATGGTGTCACACTTTGACCATACATAGAAATAGCATTACCATATAGGGATATGATCAAAGTATTTGATAGTCTGAACTGAACATTAGGGTTTTTGTCGAAGTTTTAAACTTTTGTCGAAGTTTTATGCTTTTGTCAAAGTTTTAATTGTCAGTGTCAAATTTTTAACCTTTTTCGAAGTTTTTGAATGCGAGTGTCAAAGGTTTTTTTTATGGTCAGCACATCGTCAGTGACACCACGAAAATACACAACTGTTACGTGAGCGTACAGAAAGGCGCGCATAGGCAAAAACTGTTGCGCATGCGTACAGAAAGGCGCGCGTAGTGACAACCCATGGACACACCTACTTTCTAATCACTGAACTCACGCGAATTGCGTCTCCTTAGGTAAATTTCTGTGTACGTGTGCATAGCAGCTTGTGCTTCTTCACGGCGTTACTGATGACTTGTACTGGTGAACTGAACTCAATACCCAATAGTATGCAAATATTTCATAATAGTATGCTTTGTTTTTTAAGATTCAACCTTGATCCCGACGGTCTTCATTCAGATAGTGAACTGTGGGAAGCACTCGAAATTGCCCAAATGAAAACTACTGTTGCAGAATTAGGAACGGGCCTTAGTAAGTTGGATAATTAAAGGTTTTACTTTATTTAGAAATTGTTGGTTTATATTTCCAACATCTTGATTCAAGGTTCAATTCCAATCAGTAGTGAAATTGACGTCATAGAAAAGGCAACCATTGCTGCCGCTGTTGTCGAAATAGGAATTAACCAATTTTCATTAATGGTATGGGCACAGATCTTTGGAGATGTCTCGTTGACTTCACATTCTGATGGCAAATGTTTTAAGGACCGTGTTATTTTTGTCCATCCAGAAGTATTTTTCCTCACCTTAACTTTAAAACATGCTGTGCCATGGTGGATGAAAAGACTATTCACACCTTTTTATCCACATAAATTTGAATTCAAGGCCTTCAGAAATTCCAAACTAATAGTTAATAGTTAATAGTTTTTTTTATTTATATAGCGTCTTATACTTAATAATAGTCTCAAGGTGCTGTGGACTAGATGTTACACATTCATTTGACTTTCTACTTCCCTAAAGGTCACGTCATGTCATGCAGCAAGTACTGGCTTGCACTTGCGCCCATAATTATTGGACATTGGACTTGATATACAAAAACTAGATTCGAATTTGTATATTGATGAAAGTTAACTTTATAATATTGTTCCTTGGTTTGATAGGTTCCCCTGTATTTGAAGGTGGAGAGAATTTCAGTGTTGGTCAGCGGCAATTGTTCTGTCTTGCTCGGGCTTTCTTGATAAAGACCAAAGTACTAGTAATGGACGAAGCAACTGCATCCATCGATGTCAAAACGGTTAGTACAATTTATCACTATCAGGTCCCAAGGCTCTCTATTTAACTCGATATTCAGCTTCCTTCGCTTACAAAACTTGTACTGTTAGTGTACAGTTAATATGGGAGTGATTGGTCACAATGACCCTTCATAATCTGTGTTTAAATCATGTCCGTAACAGTGTGCCGTGCCAGAAGTTTTCATTATCAATATAGATGTTTTAAATACTTCTAATAATAATAATTAATATAAAGATTTCATGTGTTTACCATTAATGCAGTAAAAATACAATACAAATTATAATTTAAAAACTGGGGTGTATGCTTGAATTCGATTTACAGCATGTTTATAAATTTATTTAGTGATTTAAATACTAACAATATTTAAATTATTATTAGGATGCTGTTTTGCAAGAGGTTGTACGTCGTGTATTTAAAGACAGAACTGTTATAACAATTGCAGTAAGTATTATAACATTTATATTCAACTTAATACCTTAAGAATGTTGTATTGTGTACCAAGTACTGTATAAAGATCATTCTTCACTGGTAAAATAAGCGTTAAATTATAATGTACACATTCTGCAATCACCCTCGTAAAGTTCTATGCAACAAAACTCTGAAATATGTTAGGTCAAACTATGCATGTACACTTATCCGCAAGACATAATTGACTTTCCACTATCAATTGAATTCAATTAAATTACATATTTCCACTATCAACAGAAGTACAAAGTAACGAAATTATATTTAAAAAAAACCGTCACTTTGGCAAGGTTAATTTTGATTTTAAAAAGGACTACCGTTAAGTGACCTACGTGAGTGGGAGAAATCAACTAGAAAACTCAGAAGACCGAACTGGACTTAAAACTTTCTCCAGAATTGCAAAAGTTTCTGAGTTTATCTAAAATATAAAAAGACTATTAACTAAATATTAAAACTATTAAATATTAGTTACTGTATGTTTTTTTTTATAAATAATGACGGTGGTAAAGGGACGACATAGCAAGCAAACATTAAAACGCTACTCAAATTATGAGTAACTTTAAAATACGGATATTTTAAAAATATGCAAAAAACACATAGAATAACTTACTTCCCAACCTGTACCTATCATACAGCTGGGTAGTCTGAATCAATGCTAGTATATGCATTATTGCTTGGTACACAAGGAGCTGACATGAGTGAGTCTAAAACTCCCGACCTTTGATTAGGATTTTGAACCACCAACTGGTCCCACTCGCACATACTAGTAGACCTGCCAAGCTTTAAAAAGTGCTCAAAAAAATGTGTGGCAAAAAAATTGTTGTTAATAGCTGGCAACTACGTGGAATGCACTTTATAGAGGTTGCCATACATGCTACGGGTGGATGCCATCGTTGATTTTGCGATTTAGGGTAAAATTTTTCCCAAAAATGACATTTTTTAAGCCTATTTGCCTAAAAATTGAATTTTTAAGCTAGAATCGCACAAACACATTCAATTTCACCGATTTTGGTATCATTTTACAGCTAATGTAATAATCTATCAAAATATACCAA
>JAOTQE010010746.1:0-11048 GCA_025631205.1 Nesometra sesokonis | reverse complement strand
ACGTCGCCATATTTGCATTTTAATTTAACGTAGTTAAAATTTAATGGTATTTGATCATATTAATTTTCGGCATATCTACGTTATTATTCGTCGAATTTCATTAAAATTTTAGTATGTTATGGCGGATACAATTCTCTTTTTGGAAAGCAAAATTCTTTTCCATTCATTATGCATTTTGACTACGTCATCATAGTGTATGCGTGAATTTAACTAAAAGTAACTGCAGATCAGCTAACTCGTCAAAATGACGAGTTCAATTCTAGTTTTTATTAGTTTTTAGCTTTCATGGTACTTGACTATGAGATTTTAAACTGTTTTTTGGTTGTTTTCAAGTGAAACTATAACTTTGAACTGTATTATTTAATTTCTAGTAACCACTGTCAATAATATGCACATCTTGTTCCCATGTATATTTTTTTAGCTTTGACCATAGTCTGGAAGGTTTAGAATTCTTTCTTTAATTCAGTTGAGTGGCATACCATATAAAATTAGCCCAATTACAAGTTATTTATTTGTTATTTTTGTCTTGGCTTCTCAGACATGGTATGTTATGTTATCACAAATTTATAATCTTATTATGATCATATTCGTTGGTCAATACAGTTTTTCAAAACCGACCATCTGAAAACAGATTTTCACGACAAACTGGACTTTTTTCAAAGCTACAAAATTATGAAACCAGTGAATGAATGATGAATTTTATTCTTTTAAATAACTGTGGTCTCACAAAAATTTATTTGAATCTGATGGTATGAAAATCCAAAATCGAGTTACTTGTACCATCTAATAGAGCATAAAGCTGTAACCTACACTTTAAATGACATTCAATGGATAAGTAGTTCCAATCTTTCAATTTTTTAAAATTTTGGAGTACTCATTAAATAATTACTTACCATATATTCATCTTGTCTTTGATTTAATATATTTCAGTCACAGCATTTAGTCTATAAAATAACCTTTAAAATACCACAAAAATGAAGTGTGCAATTGCAAAAGTTACAAAATTAAAACTTTCATTAAAAAATTAGCAAATTTCCTAGTCTTATTCTCTTTAACACAGGGTGCTCACCACCTCATACTCATCCACCTCTGCCGCCCTGAATACCCGTAAATAAATTCATGCTGTTAAATAGTGCCATGTCCTATAGGGCTAAATTTTTCGGGGTTTGTAACTTTTTAAATTATCTTCAAAATGATACCAGATTTGCTGGTTTACACTGTGTACAGTAGTTGTTGAGTTATGTTAATTTTAATTTGAAAAATTTGGAAATGTGTGACACCACCACTTTTATTGGCGCCGAACTCGAGACATGACCAGATATGAGCATTTGAAGTTTTCATGTATGGAAATACGGTTTTGATGAAATTTGACCACCCTCCCACTCATGATGGTATTTGTACTTTAGTTTGACCACGCAAAAGTTACAAAATTAAAACTTTCATTAAAAAATTAGCAAATTTCCTAGTCTTATTCTCTTTAACACAGGGTGCTCACCACCTCATACTCATCCACCTCTGCCGCCCTGAATACCCGTAAATAAATTCATGCTGTTAAATAGTGCCATGTCCTATAGGGCTAAATTTTTCGGGGTTTGTAACTTTTTAAATTATCTTCAAAATGATACCAGATTTGCTGGTTTACACTGTGTACAGTAGTTGTTGAGTTATGTTAATTTTAATTTGAAAAATTTGGAAATGTGTGACACCACCACTTTTATTGGCGCCGAACTCGAGACATGACCAGATATGAGCATTTGAAGTTTTCATGTATGGAAATACGGTTTTGATGAAATTTGACCACCCTCCCACTCATGATGGTATTTGTACTTTAGTTTGACCACATCCCCTATCCTTATATCAGGGTTGTAGCTAGTGAAAGCCAAGAGTGGGCGGCAACAACGCAAGGGTGGGTGGTAAAATGATTAAAAACAATATTTTTAACTTTTTACAGGCTTAGGATGGTGGCAGGTTGAAATTTGACTGGGTGAAAGGCCTTCAATTAGGCTTTAGGGTGGGTGAAACATTTTCAGGGTGGGTGGCCCACCATAATTGGCCAGCATAATTACATCCCAGTTATATGTACTCAGTATTGTTTTTTAGATATCTATTTAGAATATGCGTAAATAAAACCCATCCTGGACCTTCCTCTCCTCACCCCTGTATATATTTGTATACATTTTAACACAACCCCCTATTCTTCTGTGGGTATGTTATTGTTAATCTTCTTCAAATGAAAAAAAAGATTCAGCACTAAAAATTATGCATTCAGTTATTAATCAAGTGTTTTTTTTTTTACAAGAAACAAGTCTAGGGACCACTAACTTTTTACATTTACTATTTTATGGTGCTCAAAAAAAAAATTTACAAAAGAGAAGTTATATTAGAAATTGATTTGTAGTTGGAATGTTCAGTTTATTTACTGAAGGATACATAGCAATTTAAATTTAAATCCAGGAAATAAAAAATATTATACAGTAGAACCCCGATTTTACATACTGCACGGGACCAGAAGGGGTATGTAAAAGCGAGGGTTTGTAAAATTGAGTTAAGTTCTTTTATTAAGGTTTACTCATAGTTATTGTGCCATTTACATAATAATTCTAATTTAAATGATATTTTTAATACATTAAACCTATTAGTGATTAATTTTAACACAATTTTTACAGTAGATACAGTTAAAGTTTTATGCTAAATTCATAATATTGTACCGTTTTTAATGAATCTAGGGATATGTAAAATTGAGGGTTCATAAATTCGAGGTATGTAAAATTGAGGTTCTACTGTATGTATGCAGGAAAAATAGGTCATTTTATAGTCAATGTATTTTAAAGACAAGGAAACATTTTATTAGATGGTATTAAAACTGGGAATTGAGAACACTATATGACGTGATATCTAATAACGCTTTATATATTTGTTAGTGTTTTTAATCATCTGGGATTGTATTATACCCTTGTGCAGGTAATGTATTATGTTTTACACTGTCATTATATGAATTATAATATCTTTGACCTAGTTATCAAGTAGGTAATTATAGAAAACTATTTTGTTATATATTATACCTTTTTGTTTATAAATTAACCTACTTAAATCCGAAAGGTCCACTAATCAACTTTAAGCAAGAAGTATCATACATACTCCAAGCAATGAGGTACACGCCATCATGACAGGATTCAATATTTCGACATAAATTATGTTATTCCTGATGATGACATAATTTATTTTGAAATATTGAATCCTGTCATGATGGTGTATATCTCATTGCTTGGAGTATATATTATACTTTCTTACTTAACCTATATAATTACATAAAACCAACGACAAAATACTGAAAAATAAAAACTTTACTGTATGTAACAATGGCTGTATCTCAAATAAGATACACAAATTTGGTAAGCAAATTTTAAAATTTGAACGTAAAATAAAATAGCCAGATAAAAAATGTGAGTCAAGCTTTTCGAGCAACAGTACCTATTCATTAGGGTTAATAATTTTGTATTTGATTTCTAATTTTAAATCTTTCATAAAATATCACAGTAGATACAGTTAAAGTTTTATGCTAAATTCATAATATTGTACCGTTTTTAATGAATCTAGGGATATGTAAAATTGAGGGTTCATAAATTCGAGGTATGTAAAATTGAGGTTCTACTGTATGTATGCAGGAAAAATAGGTCATTTTATAGTCAATGTATTTTAAAGACAAGGAAACATTTTATTAGATGGTATTAAAACTGGGAATTGAGAACACTATATGACGTGATATCTAATAACGCTTTATATATTTGTTAGTGTTTTTAATCATCTGGGATTGTATTATACCCTTGTGCAGGTAATGTATTATGTTTTACACTGTCATTATATGAATTATAATATCTTTGACCTAGTTATCAAGTAGGTAATTATAGAAAACTATTTTGTTATATATTATACCTTTTTGTTTATAAATTAACCTACTTAAATCCGAAAGGTCCACTAATCAACTTTAAGCAAGAAGTATCATACATACTCCAAGCAATGAGGTACACGCCATCATGACAGGATTCAATATTTCGACATAAATTATGTTATTCCTGATGATGACATAATTTATTTTGAAATATTGAATCCTGTCATGATGGTGTATATCTCATTGCTTGGAGTATATATTATACTTTCTTACTTAACCTATATAATTACATAAAACCAACGACAAAATACTGAAAAATAAAAACTTTACTGTATGTAACAATGGCTGTATCTCAAATAAGATACACAAATTTGGTAAGCAAATTTTAAAATTTGAACGTAAAATAAAATAGCCAGATAAAAAATGTGAGTCAAGCTTTTCGAGCAACAGTACCTATTCATTAGGGTTAATAATTTTGTATTTGATTTCTAATTTTAAATCTTTCATAAAATATCAAGAATTGTTCAATCATTGTAATCAAAGACTACAGGTTGATGATATTATTGAATGGATATGTAACCTAAACTGCTGATCATGACAACTAAAATTTGATTTGATAACTTACGTATTAAATCATTAATACTATTAATGTAATAATCTATTAGAATCATTCATAATTAACAAACACCACTTTAGCTGTATATTCAATCAGTATATGCCAACAGCAAGGCAGTAAAATTATCAAGTTCCAATGATATAATTAACATGAACACTGTATTATTGGAACAGTTTAATTAGATGATCGCCTTAGCTCAGGTTTCTTTGTGTTTCAGCTTCATTACCTGGGCATTGATAAACCTTATGAGGCAGTGTCGCTGATATGTAAATTAGCAGGTCAAAGTGGCGTAAGACCGAGCATTGATATTATCTGTGTGAAAGAAAAATTGGAACTTCAGTGGGCCAGTGCTTCAAATTTAGTATATCTGTGATTAAAAAGGCTTAAATATTATTGATCAGTAATAAATCATATCATTAAACAGAATAACAGCAAAATTTAAAAATATCCTATCAACCATGGTTTTACATAGAATATTCTAAACTTTCAAAACACTAAAAATTCACGATAGATCAACGAGACAATATTTCATGATGCATGACACGGAAAAACCACCAAGTTGTAGGTAAAATTGAAACTTGAGTTATTGTTAAAACTGTGTTACACTTTTCGCAAGCTTTATAATGAGGGTTCAATTAACAAAATCAGATATGAATAACTGAATTAATTGGACAAAATATACACAAATTTCCTTTGTATTTGTTTTTATTTCCTTTTGTTTATTGGCCTATTTCTCAATAACTTCCTGTGCGACAACTTGGTGGTTTTGCCATGACTAGCCTCATATCATCTAGCATTGATAATAGTACTAGGTGAGGTGTCTATGTACTTTTTTCTGTCCATAAGCCTGATTTACCAGGCGGCCTCAGCCAGGACCTAGCATGGACCTTCCAGAGGATATGATCTATCATGCAAGTTGCTATTTCGAAAGTTTTGTCTATCACTGTCTTCAAAATGTATTTGAATGTTTCCATTGACCACTTTATGAACGATGCACATGCTCGTGCTACCACTGACCTGACCAGTGCATCCTCATCGCAGCAACTTCATTACAGACGTTCCAACCTCTGAGGTCTAAAATTCGGGAGATTTTTCAAAGTGCACCCTTTATCTTAAAATACTATGCCTTCTACTGCGTTTTATAACGGAAGGGCTAAAAAACCAGCCAAAGGGGGTTAACTAGCACCAATTACGATAAATTTAGAATGATGTACACATTTATTTGTTGCAATTATTAAGTATGCAATAATTAGATGTACACAAATTAAAAGTACTGTATTTAATGATTAAATATCATTCTAAGCCAAATTATGGTGCTAGAACATGTTTAAATTTTAACAGAACATCGGGAGATTGCTTCAAAAAATCTGGAGACAGTTAAACATTCGGGAGACTCCCGGATAAATCGGGAGGGTTTGAACCTCTATCATTAATAATTCTAGGCAAAAATCTTCAAGAAAATAAAATGAAACAGATAAAATATCACCAGTCTTTAAATTACCAGTATTATTTCATGTTTGGTATTGTTGGATACTCATCCTCATGTCCAGTTTAAAGTATAGCCTTTTTTATTTTAATTTAAACTGTTTAATTTAATATTAAAACACTAAGGAAATTAAATTCCTTAGCAATTTTATGACTGTGGTAATGTTTCAATGAAATTGCAATTTGTCCTTTTGTAAATTCCCTGGGGAAGAAAAAGGGAAACCGGAAGAAGAGAGAAGCCGTAGCTATTTTAACAGCATAGGTCATGATAGCAAACAATCAGAATTAAATTAACATCGATCCAGATGGAGCATTCCCCACTGATCAAATTCAGACAAATTATCTTAAAAAATAATAATAAATAATAATAAAATGATGATAATAATAAATAATATAAAATTCTATGAGATATTTCTACCGAAACTTAACTTTAATTTTATGTTTACCTAACATTAAAATGTGAAACTTAAAACCTAATTTAGAAAAAAAACAATGGTGTCAGGGGCAGATGCAGACTCTTGGGGTTGGCCGGAAGGGAGGGGAGGGGGGGGGGCCAGTAGAGAGTCGAAGTTTTAGAGGGTCCGGTATCTTCCCCGGTAAATTTTGGTCTTTAGTTGTCCGGAAATGGCATCGGGTCAAGTTAAGGGATCAGTTCTTGTCGTATGATTGCTGATTATTTTTGTTTTATAGAAAATTTATTATATCTTTTACTCTCCGAAAAGGTGGGACCAAGCCAGTCCGCCCCTTCCTCCCCCCCCCCCCAATCCAACCCTTGGTGCATTAAACATTAATATGTATGTCCTATGTATGATAAGTTTATAGAAGTATTTAGAAAATTTCAATTTTGCCACAGGATTTGGAAATTTTGATAGTGGTAGCTTAAATTCAGAATTATAAACTGTTATTGTTAACTACAAGTAACAAAAGTTTCACAAAACATTGTCACAAAAATTATTTCTCACAACCTAATTAGATCACAAAAGTAAAAAATCTAAGAAAAGTAATCCAAGGAACTTAAAGTAGAATGATCGTTGAACCTGCATCATTAATTTCCAATTCATTTGGACGTATTTTTAGTTGCCAAGTAGTTATTAAAGTTTTCCCAATTTGATACGGATTCTAGATATTCTCTCTGAGGGAAAGTTCTGTGACCCAGATGTTGGCTGTGCAGGAGTATTTGGTTACATCTAGTCAATAATGTCTATGGGATAGATAATATGCAGCATAGACAGATCAGGGAATGTGTGTCGAGAGATGAAATGCCTAGCATTGGCTCTAAAGCACTGATACGTGTTTTGTATCTGCCTCTTGGGGAAAGTGCAACGCTTGAATAGGCTTAGAAGACGACTGCCTGATAACTACCCAAAGTAAGAACTGCATACAGCATCGTGACTTTAATAACCTGCTTCATATTATCCTTCCCAGTGGAGGATTTTTAGTATTAGCGTGTCGTTTAATGAAGTTGGCTATGTTATTAGAAAAATTGCCTTGATATAATTTAATTTCTGCAAATGGTGTGAAGATGAGGTTTATTTTGTTTATCTACTTCATTTATTGGTTACTGGCACTGTCAAATAATTTTACAATCACATCATTAAATATATTATAGATAGTAGTTAATGTCACAGTGATAAATGGAAAAAGATATATGAAAGATGAATCTAATCTAATCCAAAAAAATATTTAATAATATTATTATTAAATATAATATTTAACCAAGTATATATTGATATTTTACTATTATGTTTTATATTATTTTTGTTTCAGCACTGTGTATTTGCAAATGTAATATCAAGAAATAGGCAAAAAAATATGTTTTGAAAAAATGTTTTCAAAAAGATAATTTTCACATAATTTAAATTTGTATCGTTCATTGAGGCCATGCTGTGCCATGCCGATTTGTAGTGTTTATTTTTTTATTTCAAATGATATTAAATATTAAACCAGTAACAACTACCTATATATTTTTCCAAAAACCTGGATGACGTACATGTTTTATTCATTACAAGTTCCAAGAAATTCTTGATAATTCATTATGCTTAATGAGTTTTTTAATGGTAAAAATCCATTTTTTAGGATTGAACCCTTAACTTTTAGGGTTGAATGTCAAGCAAGGCAACATCAACCATAATCACCTGTTTGGTAATTAACAACATATACTGTAGCGCAACAGTTATTTTAACATTTATAGCGATTTTATTTACTTTCAATTGATATATTGGAAGTTGATGTTGTTTAGAATTCTACAACATATTTCATTTTTGTTTGCATCATACAAACTTATTAATTTATCATAGTGGTGTTTTGTACTGTAAGCATTTATTAATTTAAATATTTTTAAGATTTTTATTATTCTAAAAACCTTATTAATGTTGTAAATTAAAAATGGCTTAATATAGCTAATCTAATATTTTGTGTACATTTATGTTATTTATTATTTATATTTTCAATTTTTGAAACAAAGTTTTCTAATAAACATATATAGACCCAGTAATTAACTATCGATAATAAGTTACATTACTCTTATTTGGCAATATAATACTTAAATATTACTTTATTAATGTGTATACCACAAGTTATTTGAATATTAGTTTTATTTAATATATGTGTAGTAGACATAGGCCTGGTAATTAATAAATTGAATATCCATTAGTAGTATGACATATATGTTGAGAAATTCCATATTTGTACGATGCTGTTTTTACCGTCACCCTTCAGTATTGCGATGAGCTTCATTTTTCTAGTGTACTCCAATAATCACAAAAGATGTTGGTGTTATTTACTTTAAATTTTCAAGTAATTTCTGAACCATTCATGACTTGGTCCTTGATAGGTTTGGTACTGGTCGGGATTACCATCAGCCAGTTTATGGAATGTATTAATCAATCCCATCCTAATTAGATCCTAATGCTCATTTCCAACTGCCTCAAAATCTTCAAATTAGGGTTGGTCTATTTTTCCTTTTAATCTTGATACATAACAACTTTTTGGCAAAAAATAAAATTGCCCCAAAAAATGGACAAAATACATGAAGTTATATCAAAAATTTAGAATTTTATGAATTGATTCCTAAAATAGTCTATTAGAAGAAAATCAAATTGCCAAAAAATAGAGTAAAAGAGGCTAAATAAAAAGGTGAAAAATTCACGACCGACTAGCCAAAGTTAGTTTTTCCTTCACTGTTCTCTAATTTTCCAGACCTATTTGGAATATCGGACAAATGAATTTACAGACTATGTCATTACAAAGTAAAAGTAAGGAAACAATAGTGTAGTTTATCCTGGTTTGAAAGCAAATTCTGAACCATTATCTAAAATCTTAATTCTAGGTTTTTGTATCTCTGAAAACTTAAGTCTCAATTTAAGTTAAAAAGGAATATCAATCAAATACATAGGTATTCAAATATGTATTAAAAGATTTATTTTTGCAAATAAACATAATACGGTTATGAAAAGTGAGAGTATAGAGATATTAGCATATTTTATTGTTTAACATATTTTTATATAAATTTTGTGTAATAATATACCTATAGTTATAAAATATGTTTTTAAATAACTATAATGGAAGTAGAACACCTAAAGTTTGGAAAGAAAAGACAAGTTGGAATGACCTTAATAGTGTTAAGTGTTATTAGTACACAAGCCTTATATGGTACGTAGGACCAAGTACACATCCAGTGATTGGCTCATAGGATCATGCATGTCCCAAGGGGTCTAAGGAAACTGTAAGGAGCTCAAACTATATGAGGACAATGACTTCGTGCTGGTACAAAATCCGGAAAATAAGTTGTTTTATCTTAGGCTTAGTATGATATGGTCTTAGCTGAAATGATTGTAATGCAAAGAGGTAGGATTATTAATATTCTTTATGGTAAATATGTCAGAAAGGTCAAAGTTCATCTGCATGGCCTGGTACTCATGTTGTAGGTCAAGTTGATATTTGTAATTAGTTTTCTACTTAATTATATAAATCATCAGTATAAAATATGAAATTATTTAAAATTGTTTTTTTTTATAAATCTAATAAATATTTTTCAAATAAATAATTGTTTTTTTCTTTTAAATTATTGATTCAGTTTATTTTAACTTATATTATTACTTTTTGTACATGTAACTAATACTACTGATTGTATTTAAACATGTTTTTTACTTTTGAAAATAGTTGTCTTTCTCAAAACCAGTCACCATTTAGACCATCTGTTTGGTATTGGGAAAGTGTTTAAAGTAGGCCTGCTATTTTTTAGACAATTACAGCATTTGCCTGTTGTTATTCTTGTGAATTTCAATTTTTGCAACATCACTTTCTTAGGAATAAAAGGTTTGCAATGTTTTCATTTTCGCGGTAGCTCCTTTTGACATGAAAAGTGTGAAAATTATGTACCGCGAAAATTGAAGAAAATTAAAACCTGCTCAGTAAAGCTTAGGGACCATGTCAAAACAATTCTACTGCAGTTACTGCAGTAATATATTACTATTAAGTCTACTGCAGTTACTGCAGTAACCCAGTAGTATTTTCTTGGATGACTGTATTGTAAGCACAAGGTGTCATCTCGACATGTTGTTAACAGTAATTCTTTTTTCAGCTAGTGAACTAATACTGGTGTAAAACTGAATTACTGCAGTAACTGCAGCAGGATAATTTTGACGTGGTCCCTTACCGAGCTAGTTTAACCAGCCTGAAAAGTCCACTGTGGACAGAGTAACTCGGATAAACTTCCGAGTCATATTACACAAGGCCGGAGGAACCGGTCCGGCTGGTCAGGCGTTTGCCGGAACGCTTTTTGACAAATGTTAAAAAGAAAACTTTAACATAATTTAATATAAATGTGGACTCATCCACTTTGCCAGACCACTTTTATGATGCTTCCGCCGTCGGCCCTGTTACAGAATGGCCTTCATTGGTCACATGGGCAATCCATCAGTTATTACTTCGAATAACATTTTATTTTTTAAGTTTAATCAGCACTTATGGTAAGACTAATTATGAAAAATAATCCAAGTGCGAACAACGGCAAAATTTAAATGTTACTGATGTTTTTGGTAAAATATTCTTTTATAT
>JAOTQE010010735.1:0-11048 GCA_025631205.1 Nesometra sesokonis | reverse complement strand
CCCTAAAATAGCCCACTCTCCATTCAAAATTTTGACTAGAATATCTAAAAAAACACCGAAAACAGCCCAAAAACGGGACATAACGTTTTTTTCTCATCAAATTCATAAGCCAGGGCCACGCCGCCCCCTCCCCCTTTCCGAGAATCCTGGATCCGCCCCGTGTGTTTGATGTTATTGTGTGCTTTTTTGTTTTTGTTGTTTTTCCATCTGTACTACAACTTAATGTTATGTACTAGTACAGTAAGAGGAGTAATGCCATTCTTATATTTTATTTGTTTGTACCAATTTGGTTTTTTTACAGGACCACCTCATTGATACCTGGAAGTACCGGAGTCAATCTTCGTAAGGTACGTTTGCAACACCTTGTCAATAATATAAAGGCACGTGGTGTTCATAGAAACAAAGATGGCGGGTTCCATATAACCTTTGAAAACGACCAACTAAAGCAGATATCTCTAAATAAACCGTCTGCCCAGCTAATTTTGTATCCGGCAACAACAGATTTTTTTTCGTATGATACGGTACCATTCCCGGACATCTTTGAGAATGTGTTACCTGATGATCCCCATTCACAACCGTTACCGGAAGATCTTCGCCGTATGTTAGAGCTCCCATCATCAATTGTTTCAATCAAACAACTCCAGCAAAAAATCTTTCATCACCTTGCTCACATGTACAAGATTTTGCGGAATGAGCCAATGGTACTGCTTCCTGGTAGAGAAAATGGTAGCCCCAGGGTCGAAGACTATTTCTGGGGTCACGATAACGACACAATTGCCTGTTACACAGACCACGCCGATAAATTTTATCGACTCATGTTATTTAAATACGGTAACGTATTTACTGGCTATGAAATGAAATTCATTGACATTATACCGCAGCTGATGAAAAGTTATCCTTTCCATAGTGTAATGAGGTTATCAACAGAGCAAGGGGAAAGAACACACTACTTAGACATGTGCAGATATTATCAGCATTCTACTCGTGGAGGTGGATCTACAAAACAAGATCCACTTTACAAATTATTTGAATGGCAGTGGAGAATGATCCACCATCGTATTCGTGAGTGTCCAGTAGAGGTCCGAGATCAATTTGAAAACTTTGTAATAAACAAAATGCGTCGCATAGCTCCATGCCTAGAACAAGAGGAATTAGATAATACTGCAAACAATGACACAGTAGATACCCATGGCGCCCTGGAAGGTAAAAATATTGTAATAGTTGGGAGACTATATAAACAACAGGCAGCTTTGAAAGATGTTATCGAAAACAATGGAGGATGTGTATGGTGGAGAAGTTTGCCAAAGGAAAACATACCTTTGCCGCAATTTCTGTTGGTGACTACACAAACCGAATGTGATAGGGAGCCAACAAAGATTGCAATTATGTTAGCTGAGTGCTTTAGGAGAGGTATTGCAATAGTCAGTGATAAATTATTGAGAGATCTCGAGAACAACACATTCAGACATCTTGAACACTACAAATTAAATCTTGAAAGACTAGAAAATGCTCCTTGCACAACTGTTCAGAGTGTGGCACCTGATGACAGTTTAAACAAAACTACAAAAGGTAATTTATCATCAATTAATCATAATAAACTATTTATTATATAATTATAAGAGTGCGTGATCTCAGTACGTCATTATTTCTCAAGATTGATTTGTACTGGTATGATATATTGCATTTAAACACGCTTTTATATAGAAGAAAGGTTGTGTTGAGGGTCGTGCGTGTGCGTATGTATACAGTGGCGGATCTAGAGGGGCCTGGGGTGTGTACTATTTTTGTCAAAATGTAATTATGCTCCCCCTAAAATAGCGCACGTTTTCCTAAATTTAGGCCAGAAAATTTAAAAATCCACCAAAACAGACCAAAAACCCGCAAATGACGTTTTATTTTTGCTCATCAGATCCACAGGCTGGGACCACTCCCTCTCTTTCTTCGAATCCTGGATCCGCCACTGGTTTTGTAGAGAGTCTAATAATATGCAGTGACGTTACAGTAGAGAGTATACGTATAGTATACGCCGTATATCTTATTTGGGGTATAAGTAGTTATATTTGGGAAAAAAGGGGCAAATAGAAAATTATAGACAACAAAAAGTTCTTTTTTTAAGAACAGTAGTACTAACCAGTGTCATACAGATTGAACGTTTGATGGGCACAGATATTGTTCTTTCTTAAATAATTATTATCATTACCATTATTATCACCATCATCATTACTATTATTATTTAAATTGTAATTTCAACAGTAAACTCCCAAGCGCATATGGAATGTTAAAGCGTAAAGAACACGAAGACAAAAGAGCTTTACAACCCATTTGTCAAAATGTTGAGCCTAAAAGGAAACACAAAAAGAAAAATCAGGTTAAACGACGAAGAAAATCTGGACACAATTTATTAACCGGTTTTACAATGCCCCGGGTACCTAATTTATTGATTTTCTTATGTATTTTTAATATCTATTTTTATATTTCAGCATTATCTCATTTCATTTTTAAAATTGGTGACTTTAATTTTACTCTTTCCGCCGTACAGGCGTGGTGTAATAAACGCACTGTACGTACGTATTCACACAGAACTGTAGACCGGGAATATTCCCGTTATCGCGAATGTCGGCTTTAGTCTGAAAGGGTATTTCCTCCTCTGTGCCGGCATTCTTTTTTTCTATGGACCTCCTAACACCCTAGAATTCCCGTTATTTCACCGTTACTGGTCTAGGCAGGATGTGTGTGAAAGGGTCCACTGTACAAAGGCCTGCTTACGCAATGAAGCAGAACTTAAACAAAGTCCTAAATTGGAAATTATTGTAAACAGTCTGCCTTGTGTTATTGCTAGTAACAGCTCCCTGCCTATACTGTACCGTCAAAATTTGAAAAAGAAAATAGGCTAATTTGAGGGGAGAATTGCTTAAAATTATATCTTAGTTGGAAAATATAGGTTCAAAACAAGATAAAGTTACTGTAAAAAAAAATTAAATTAACAAACATACCAGTATAGGCCTACGACGGTTAAGTTAAAGAGAATATACTTAACCTAACAAAACTGGCAACAATTATCATTTTTTGGCAATTGAGCAATTGTTTTTCATATTTGTTCGCCATGTTTGTTTGTTTTAGGCCCAGAAAAAAGATAATATACATCACTAAACAGTGGCATAAGACTGCCAATTTTGCGCCTTTCGCTCAGACCTTTTCACACAGAAAACCGTCATTATCGGAATTTGACCTTCTGTGTGAAAGGGTTTGGTAAAATTGCAGTAAAGTCTGTGTGAAAGTAAATGGCATAATTAAAATATAAAAAATTGCGGAGTTTCTGAGTATTTGAAGTTTATTAAAATCTAACCAATAAAATTACTTTAAATGTATAAATCTCATCCTGGCATGACTGTTTTTCTGTATTTTCTATATTTTTAGGTAATGATTAACCATCCAGAACTAGCGTTTGGTGAAAGAACTAGAATGATTAATACATTATGGAGAGGATGTGCTGAAGCCGAAAGACAAGAGTGGAATGAGCGAGCTAAAAATGACCAGCAATAGGTTTGTTTTATACAATGAAAAATCTGAGAACTACAGAGCAATGGGATAAGAGTAAAACATTAAAAATGCTATGCATGTTTTTATCCGAAAGTTTTAAAGAACATAGTGAGCAAGTAAATTAATTGGAAACTGTACTTTCAGTAGAACACACCCTATCAGAAGGCGCGTCGATATTTTTGTTTTATAATCAAACAATTTAGCATTTTTTTATTTTCTACTTGCCATGGAATAAATTGGTTTATTGCAGCAAAATCTACAAACATCCGCCGGCGGTTACTTTAAAGCTTCTAAATAAACTGTCGGCATTCCTTTTGATTCAATGAACTCTTTGTTTATAAAACTAGCTGTTGCTATTGATAAAGGAAATAATTTGCATATATGGATAAAATTGAGCAATTACATTCAAGTAAGTTTTATTTCTTCTTGTCTTGGCAGGCAACATGTCCTCTCTGCCAGTTTTCCAAATAGGACAAGACGTAGAAGTACTAGATGATGAATGTGGTGTGTGGCGAGCTGCTACAATTATTGGGATAAATGTATCAACTAATCATTATGGTGTTCACTTCAAAGGATGGCAACCAAAGCACGACAGTTTTAAATGTGTTGATAATATTCGAAAGCCTACACCACCAGACAATTTAGGAAAACGACAGCGAAAAAGGAAGCTACTTGGTTCAGATGGATCTTTTCATAACCGGTACATGATTAAGCCAGAAAATTTAACAGAAGGGGATTTAGTTAATTTTAAACATAATTCAAAGCAGTACAGCGGTAAGGTTGTCATTAATGATCCATTTTTAAAGCAATTAAAGGTGTTATACGGCGAATGCAATGAAGGCGTCGGTTCCATCAGTGCTATTGTCAAGTACAATGACATAACATACTTGAATGAAGGTGAACAGGAATGCAATACCGAAAAACAAAATACAAGCCAGTGTAAAGCAAAAGTTGTAACTAAACGGGGGATTGATCAATCCGGCCGCCGTGAAAAACGGCCGCCAGGGGCACCACGAAGATGCGAAAGTAGTTCAAGTCACACCTGGATAGACTATACACGTACAAAAAATGTAACCGGAGTAAACTCTGAAGAAATAACACAATGCATCATACATGATGAATTTATTTCTATAGGATCGTTTCTTGCGACAACTGATGTAAACATATACTGGTTTGTTACTTCTATGACAATAACAGAGAACGGGTCAGTTGAAGCAACAGGATTGAAAGTTCGTCAACTGGGAACAGAAAACTTCCTCATGGTTGGGACTTTTAAAAACATTTTAAAGGATCCGAAGACAGCTACATTAAAATTAAACACTAGATGGGTTCAACGCCAATGAAGCACAAGACAAGCAGCCGAAGAACGGGTTAACTTTCGTTTGGCAAAGTCAATCAAGCCAGCTCAATACGAACAGAGGAAAGCTTCACTGAGAACCTCTGTACGTCACGAAATACAAAGAGCTCTGTCAACAAAGAAACGACAAGCAAGATTCCGTGTTTTATACGAACAAGGTACTGACGCAAAGTTATTTGGATTGAACTTTGTTAATTTGTTTCATGAGGAATACTCTCCAGAGAGTTTTGAAAAATTAGACTCTCTTCTCGGCAGTGGCTGGGACTATAGAAAAAAAAGGGACAGTGACAGGTTCGCGTAATGTGAAATTAAATATTCAAGAGCGATGTTTAGAAATTACTATTCATTTTTGCAATAACTCGAATCAGGACTGGAGTGAAAATTATCGATTAGATATACTAAAGGAAATCATGAACGCAAACAACCAGGTGCATTAAATGACGAGTTAACATAACTCGTAGTGACTTTTCACAGTTTCATAAGGTCTAGCTGTTTTTTTTTTGTTTTTTTTTGTAAATACTGTAATTGTGGCAAATATAATTGATTATTATTAGAATATCACTCCCGCCCGCGTCAACAATTTTATAAATTTTGACGCGGTAAAAAAAAATGTTTTCCTTTTTTTACCACATCAAAATTGTTGGTCCGCTGGTGCAAAAATATGCCCAAATGACGATCTGGCCTAGTATTGGACCCAATCCTCCATACAATGGGCCCAATCGTTCAGACAATGGGCCAATCGTCCGTAGGCCCGATCGTCTATCAATCGCGCTAGCCTAGGCCTACCCGTACTGTACTCGACCTAGGCCATCTAGGCCCTAGGAAGAAAAATCTTGCCCCGCGTCAATTAAAAAATATAATTACAGTAGAACCTCGATTTTACATACCTCAATTTTATGAACCCTCAATTTTACATACCCCTAAAATTCACTAAAAATGGTCAAATATTAAACATTAAACATAAAATTTAACTTGACCTAATGTAAATATGTGTTAAAATTAACAAATATAGATTTAATATATTTAAAATCTCCTTTATATTAGAATTTAGTGTGTCAATGGGGTAATAACTAATGAATAAACCTTAATTAAAGACCATAACTCAATTTTACAAAACCTCGTTTTTACATACCCCTTCTGGTCCCGTACAGTATGTAAAATCGAGGTTCTACTGTTTAGAGTGATAATGTAATAATTAATTATATTTTGTATTGTACCGGTAATTATTTATGCAGCATGTGATGTAGTATTTAGTAGAATTAATGTACTTTAGATATTTATTAGTTCGACTTTATTATTTTTTTTCCAATTAACATTTTCTTTTATGGATTTTTCATTGATAGATGAGGGGGTGCCTCAACGGTGACAACTTGTGACAATGGGAGGGGGTGTCAGTTAGTTGTAACATTTTTATCTTTTCAAATATATCATTACCGTCTAAATTTGGTCAAATCAAATCGGAGTGTTTTTTTTGAAAACTTTTAAGGTTTGTGACATTATTTTAGTGGGGGGGGGGGGTCTAACAAAGTGTGACAATTTGTAACAATGTGGGAGGGGGTCCAAAATTGCCAAAATTTGTGTGACATCATTTATGAATGGCCCCTTAAATATGATTATTTTTTACTTGTTACAATTTGACTGTATCATCATATTATTTCTAAACAACTTATACAATATTATATTAATTTATATTTTACATAAACATACATCTTTAAACAATTATCTTGTATATTATCATTTTTTGATTATTATTTTGTAATTTAGTCGTATCGTGGAGTTATTAGTTTTAAGTTTAACCTAATTATAACTCCATGGTTGTATGTATTTTCAAATTCGATCTTTATTTAACTGATTTTTGTATAACCACAACTTTAATTTACTAACGATGTAGATACTAGCATATTGAGCACGTAATCGTTAAATTTTAATAGTAAGACTACATTTGTTTCTGCTATATTATCATCAAGAAAGCATGAAAGATTGTAAAATCCACTAAAGTAATTTAAAAGAAAACTAAAACCATAAAAACTGTTCAAATAATTAACGCATTCAACGTTTTCTTTTAAATCAAGGACTCTCTATTGTTTTAATAACTTGCAATGGCATAGGCCATTTTGCTAATAGGGGTGTTTTAAATTTAAGTATATAATTCCATTACCCAGCAAGTACTTCGTTGTTTAATTAATCCCTCCATGCTTAAATCAATATGATCCATAATTTCATCGATGAGTGGTTGAAAGCTGATTCCTGAAAAATAAAAGGATTACTTACAGAAACAACAACAATGCTTTTGTTAATTTTCTGCACTTCAGTTTGTTGGGTTTCTGTTGTTTGTAAATAAAGCATTGGATTGAGTTGATACCCAAGATTATTTTATAGACTTTTATTGTAAAAATTACCGGTGGTATATTACTTAATGAAAAAATATTACAGTTTGGCTAATTTAAAATTTAATACCGTAGTGAAGTGCGATAGTATTAGACCTACGCTTTATGTGATTGGCTACTTCTTCTTCATGCGCTTTCCTTGTCCCCGACCAAGTTTTGAACCCTGAAAAACCATTTGGTGTAGACTTTTCCTCCTGAATAGAAATTTAAAATAATAAAACGTCTGACCAGTGGCGACGCCAGGAATTCCCCGACAGCAGGGCATTGCCCCCGACAGGGTGGGGGGGCGCACGGGTCCCCCGACGAGTTGGGCAAGTTAAATTTCGAGGTGGGCGTGTCTCCGCTTTTCAGTCTGGCGAGCAAAAAAAACCCCGTTATTTGCCGTGTTTTGCGTGCTTTTTTTTAGCCCGTTTTGGTGTCGGGGCTTGACATTACCCTACAAATCCCCCGACGAAACCATTATTTTCTCTCCGTCAGGAGAAAAATAAAATCCAACCTATTTTCCCTAATATATATCACAATCCACCCTTTTTCTTCAGGTTTTTAAAGATTGTATGGTATTCAGAATGTTTTATTTTTCACAGCTATAGGTATTAAAAATGAATATATTATGTGCCTACACGGAACAAAAAGACTCAGTTACTGCAAAATTATACGTTTATTTTTATACGGATGAAAAATACTCTCACTTTTTTAACAGAATTTATAATTTACAAATATTTATGATAAAATACTCTTTGAACCAAACATAACATTAAAAAAATATTTGGGTACGGGATCTTCCGCCGTCGCGTTCAATGTACAGGGCATGAAGGCCGGTCGAAAAGGTAAACAACGCAGTCTCCCATTGGCTATCTTATCAAAAGTTTTCAGAGAGCTCGGACGTTGTTCAGTCAGTCTTCAATGTCGTGTGTATACGTAGGCTAGGTCTAGGCCGGCTAAGACTAGATGCAAATCGTCGATTCTCTCAACAGGAAAACAGGCGTTTAGCTGGGATTTATACCGGGACTACAGAATTTATCCCGTGGGTAGGTAGCGGGGACTTAGGCGGGAGTGTAACCTAAAACGATGCCCGGCACTGCCGGGAGTTTAGCCGGGACTTGAATGTAAGTTACATCTCCGGCTAAGTCCCCGCTACCGGGCCCGGGGGTGGGGACCGAGGTTACAATTGACAAGTGCATAAAACTTCAACAATAACTGAAAAAAACTTAAAGTTAATTAGTAAAAAACAGAATTAACAGGATCGTTAGTAGA
This sequence comes from Nesometra sesokonis, assembly GCA_025631205.1. Classification (NCBI taxonomy): domain Eukaryota; kingdom Metazoa; phylum Echinodermata; class Crinoidea; order Comatulida; family Antedonidae; genus Nesometra; species Nesometra sesokonis. Next base: position 2,510 of record JAOTQE010010735.1, on the reverse strand, counting down.
GTTGATAAAATAATGAACAATGAAAAAAAAAACATGTAAAACTTGTGTAAACATTTTGTCGGATCTGCGACATATCAACCAACATCAGTGCGCGTAGTCAGTATGCAATCGGCTTCTCTTTGAAACAGTAATACAATCAGTCGCGCGTGTGTATGTTTAAGAGGCCGTCTGCATAAAATGCCAGTTAATGTGTTCTACACGTCAATTGGTCAGATTCATTCTTGTAAATTGGAGAATGAAGGTCATCTGTCAGTCCAGTCACTGTTGATCTAGCCACTCATACCCATAAAAAACATGCTGGGCTAATTGGATTTTAATAGAACGCAACACTAATCACTTAACGATTTGGAAGACACCGTAAGGAGGGCGGGTCGGCCTAATGTACTAAATAAAATTGATATGAAAATAATACTGACCAACTGTGACAGATATTCAAGGTATATATACAAACATAATACAAGAACTTTTGACGTCCGTTTTCATTTCGTATTTCATGAAGTTGCAAAAGCTCACTCTAGTATTATTTGGTGACAACGGTCAACATGCATGTCATGAAAATTCGACAAGACCATCCATGGATGAGATGGAGAATTTTTTGTCTGCACACTTACTATACTAAAGATAGGTTTGAACTTACCAGGCAGCCTAGGTTAGTAGTAAGCCTACTTTAAATCGAAGTTGAAGTGCCTCGATTCGACTAGGCCTTCCTACGCTATGGCAAAACAAAATCTAACGAAGTTACGAAGACGTCGAGATCACGAACGCATACAGTCCACAAAAGAGAAAGAGAGACGGGCATGCAGCAGATAAATTTCAAAGATCAGGTCTGAGCACGGGTCATCAGGATTTGATGATTCCATGGTATATAGAGGGCAGCAAATTTAAATTGACCTGGCTGCTACCTACTGCAAAAAATCGACGTGCTTGGATCTCTAATTTTCTCATCTTGTCCACATTTAGCCGAATCTTGATTGAGGAAAATGGCACTTTTTAGAGCAAGCATTGGATTGCGTCTTTCAAAAACGTTTACCACGCCTACCATTGCTGTGTACGGATATTGATTTGATTGAATCATAGCTAGATAGAGTTAGGCTAGGGGCCGGTAGGGCTAGGCTAGGGCCAAGCTAGGCTAGTAGGGCGGTTAGTAGTCTTGGCTAGTAGGGTAGGCCTCAGGGCTATACCCTCTATAGGCCTAGTAGCCAGTAGGCCCTAGTAGATTTAGGCTGGGCTTAGCCTAGGCCTAGGGGCCAGACAAGAACCAGTCAAGAAGTGAACACTCCAGCAGCAGCAGGGAGTTTTTCTCCTTGCCTTACAATATCAAGTCGTTTCGCACGGTATCTGATCGTTTTGGTCGCGCTTCGTTTTGGTCACGCCTGTTTTGCTACATGAATCAGTCCTTCAAAATGACATTTGTAAACTAATATTTTTATGTAGGCCTAATAACAATTATAATCATGAAAATATGTTTTCTGTTTTTACCGATATAATGCGGCAATAATAATGATCAAAATCAAATTTTGATGGCAAAATCATTTTGATTTACGTAGGGCTGTGTTTTTTTCTCAGAAAAATAATGAAATTGTGCCAGATTCGATATATTGAGACTTTTCAAACATATGTGAGGTCTCACCACAAAATGAGTCTCATGGTAGGAAAATTCAAAATTGAGTTAATTGCATATTCTAATAGAGCATACTCACACTATAAACTGTAATCTACACTTTTAAATGACATTCATTGGATAAGTAGATCCCAAGATAGAAGCATTTGAGGTTTTCAGTCATGGAAATATGATTTTGAGAAAATCTACCATAAAGCAATCTAAAAAGAAAGAATTAAAATACTATAAATCTCTGAAATCTGCATTAAGGAGACTTTCCTGCATGAAAAATGAATGATAAAAAGTATATTACAATTAAATACAAGTACCATAGTACTCATAATTGATTAAAACTAAATTTCTCCTCAAAAGTTTGACTTTAGACCTATTTTGGTGATTATCTCAATTTGATCTAACCTACGATGTGACTCATTTTGTGGTGAGACCTCACATATTAGCCTATTATTATCCATTTTAAATATTACTAAAATTAGTGTTTTAGTATGTTTACACCATACTTTAGCCGAAAAACGTGATAAAAATTAACAGTAAACGGCACGACCAAAATGAAGGCGCGACCAAAACGACCTGTATTCGTTTCGCCCTTAGCCTGGTCACCGTAGGCCAAGGCTGGAAGATTTTATAAATTAAAGCCTCTCAATTTGGATCATAATATCTATTTTTACTATACAGAATTGAACTTGTCACTTTTGCTGATCTTTAAGGTTATGCAAAAGTCGGGGTGGATCCACGATTGTGATTTCAAGGAGGCTTGCATCCCGTTTTTGGTTTTTTCAACAAAAAAAATCCTGCTTGCACGAACAGGCCTGACTTTGCCTCTACTGGTCCATATGCACAGCTGCTATACATCTAATTTTATTATTCCGTTGTTATTAAAGCCAAATAATTT
>JAOTQE010010724.1:0-11048 GCA_025631205.1 Nesometra sesokonis | reverse complement strand
TTTCTGATACTGTGCTCACTGTTTATGAGTAAATCAAATATGAGCAGAATAGAAACAAGTAGGCTTCTACAACCCAACAGATGCCTATTATTTCCCAGCCAAAATTAACAGGCGATGATCCAAGAGGGTGGGGGTTACCAGAAGAAGCCAAAAAGACCAAAGTATACAGCTCAATAGGTATGCTCCATTATGGCACAGGCAAAAAAATTAAAATAAATCTTGCATCATATTTAGGCATACAACCAGGGGTGGATTTTTAAATCTAAAACAAACATGGTACAAACAAGTTTTATATACGTCACAAGCAGAAAAGTGAAGAAAATATCTTGTATATTGGACATCTTGAAGTATTTTAATTAAAGTTCTCCTATGGAAAATAATTTGTCAAAGTTGAAATGCTAATCATAATTTTTTTTTTTAAAGTGATTATCATTTAAAGAAATATTAGACTGTATTAAAAGCTATATAATAAATAAATTACTGTGTTTGTTCAATTTTGTGATTTTAGATTCAGAATCTGTACCTGTATCTGTACAGAATCTTATTTATAATTATATAAACTAGTATTTTAGTAGGCCTATTTAAAAAATCCACCTTGATTCTATGCCAAAATGCGACAACTTATGTTTGGTAATTTGACTAGACCATATAATACTTACTGGGTTGTACTTTATACATGTCTCTATTCTACTCTTATTTGACTTAAACATACAAAAGTGAGTAGAGTACCAGAAAACCTTAGGTTTAGAATGTTAATTTTTAAGATAAATATATTTGCCATAGCTGACCTTTAATTAAAATACTTCAAGATGTCCAATATACAAGAGACTTTCTTCAATTTTCTGATTGTGACATATATAAAACTTGTTTGTACCATGTTTGTTTTAGATTTAAAAAACCACCCATGTTTGTTGAAAATGAACGAAAGCCCTTTCAAGCTCATTTTGAAGACATGTTTGGTGTGACACTACTTTATATGAATAAATAAGAACTTTTGACTTAGAATCTACACACAAATTTGAACAAGTACAGAAAAAGCTTGTAAACATACTGTGTACAGAATGCCAGGTACTCTTAGTTTGACCTTTGACCTATTAGCCGATTTGAACCAAAAGATGGGACACACTAAGTTAGACCAAGTTTAATCGAAATCGGCCAACCCTAAGGGGTAGAAAAATCCTTGTCAAACAAGCAAACAGAGAGACACGGCAGCCTAGAAGTACAGCACCCGGCGTTCAGTACAATTTTTAACTTTTTATGTGACATAATATTGTCAGAAAACATATGATTAGCATTTTACTAAAAAAAGGCGGATTATTATCCACCTTTGACCTATAAAATATTTCATGAAGAGAACAAATATACAAGGCTAATTATGTACTGATTGTGTTTTATTTGAATCAATTGTTTAGATGTATTTTCAAAATTCCACACCTGGTTCTATGGTTTTTATTTTAATCAGGGGTGTATCCAGCCCCGATGCCAAATTGGAACACAGGAGTGAAATTTTAACGGTAACTGATGGCAATAGACGTGGGTTCAGGGCCTGTCTAGAGCCTGGAAAAATTGTCTCCAAAGATGCAAACTGACGCACTTTTTATAGGCCAAAATGTGCACAAAAGTATTGTTTTCGCATGCAAATAATATTCTGCCAATTCAAAAGTGGGGGTTGGGGGCTGGGGTCACCCACCCCCTGGGATCAGCGCCTGTTTTTTTTTTGTGGCAGGGCCATGGGCATAGGTATTTGGTTGTAGAAACCTACTTGTTTCTCTGCTCATATATGATTTACTCATAAACAGTGAGCATAATATAAGAAAACAGATTGGATTTTAGGTTTGAAATCATGATTTTTTTCGATGGAGTTCAGTAAAAATGGCCAAATGCCTTTTCATCCACATTTTGCAGTTTATGAAGCCTTGCAGGTAACCTAGACAAAATTATGAGCTTTAAAAGGAATTCAAAAAGCCCCGTTTTTAATGTAAATTCTATTTACCATATAAACATTGCAGGAAATTAGCAATAATATAATAGGAATACAATCAAACATAAGTTGTCAAATTTTGGCATAGAATCAGGGTGAATTTTTTAAATAGACCTACTAAAATACTAGTTTATATAATTATAAATAAGATTCTGTAAAGATAGAAGTACAGATTCTCAATTTAAAATCACACAATTGAACAAATACAGTAATTTATTATAGCTTTTTATATAGTCTAATATAATATTTCTTTAAATGATAATCACTTTTTCCAAAAAGGAATGATTAGCAAATTATTTGCCATAGCTGACCTTTAATTATAACTTCAAGATGTCCAATATACAAGAGACTTTCTTCAATTTTCTGATTGTGACATATATAAAACTTGTTTGTACCATGTTTGTTTTAGATTTAAAAATCCACCCATGTTTGTATGCCTAAATATGACACAAGATTTATGTTAATTTTTTTGCTATGCCATAATGGAGCATACCCATTGAGGCTGTATACTTTGGTCTGTTCAGCTTCTTCTGGTAACCCCCCTCCCCACCCTTTTGGATCATTGCCTGTTAATTTTGGCTGGGCATCTATTGGGTTGTAGAAGCCTACTTGTTTCTATTCTGCTCATATTTGATAGTGAGCACAGTATTAGAAAACAAAATGGATTTTATGTTTGGAATCATGATTTTTTAGATAGAGTTCAGTAGAAATGGTCAAAAGCCTTTTCATCCTCATTTTGGAAGCATGTTTGATGGCTTATAACTGAAACAGATTTATATTGATTAATAAAGCCTTGTGGGTAACCTAGACAAAATTATGAACTTTAAAGAATTTGAGAATTCAAAAAGCCCAGTTTTTAATATAAATCCTACCTACCATAAAAAAGGTTGCGAGTAATTAGCAATAATTTAATAGGAATACAATGGTTTTCAAATATATGAAAATGTCAAAAGTCAGAAAGTACATTTCCCATTATTATTTTAAAATAGTTCTCATTAAAGCAAATATAAACTTGCATGTCCTGATCGATTTGCAACCAACATGGAGTCAATCCGACTGGTAGTTACGGAGATATGGTAATTTAAGGTCAAAGGTCAAAGTGCCAGAAAGATCATTTGCAGGCATTTTTGGACAAACTTTTTCATTACAGCTAATAGGAAATGTATATTGCGAACAATTTAACATTAAAATGAAGTCTCTACAGCCAGTGGTTACCGAGATATAAGGGTTCAAATCTCAGGAGGCCATTTTTGAAAAACGCCCTCTATAGACTGACAGAGTGCCCCGATTTTTTGGCACCCCTTCCAATAGAAAAACAATTTGGTGCTTTTGTCCGACGTGTCCCCATTTCAGGAAAAATTGCTGCTTAGCCACTCCACTATTATGCATGATACACTGAGAAAGGCACAATGGTCCTTGGCCAGTATTAATAAATCCAAATCCAGATTACTTATGGCAATATTGAACAAAATTGACAATGTTGAAGAGGAATATGACATAGACAACTGATAATTAAGATTGTCATGTTGATAGATAATGTTGAGGAAGGCAATGATGCAAGCATCTGGGTTTTAAAATGGAATAAAAGCAATACCAAGATACAAATTATACAACATCAAGAACAGAGTTACATACAACACAATGTGCATTTTAAGCTAGCATTCATACAAGATTCAAACCCCATAAATATACTGTATTTACATAGCAAAACACTATATGTACAATACAAGCCATACAATAATGGCATCTTTCTAAAACACAGTGAGTCAATTTTGGGAGAAAATATATCCTTGGTAATCACTTTCATGTCAGTTTTAAATGTCAAATCTTTGTGCAGTCAATCTTGTCGAAGTCGAATCTAAAAACAGTTTGACTTAAAACATTTGACATAGGCAAGTCAATTTTTTTTCCTTAGAAACAGGCAAAGACAAAACAGTTCTGGGAGCAGTTTACGCATTTCTATGCTAGAGTAGGATGTTAGTAGTGGTGGTGCTTTACATTTACAGTAGGCAACTATATTAACCATACTACATTAATAACAATAATGTATTGTTAAATGTTTTAGGTTTTCCAGTACATTATTAATATTCTATACAGTTTATCATTGCAGCCATATCACTAGCTGTGAGGAATGTCACATACACCAGAAAAGGTTTTGAAATATGCCACTAACAATTCATGGACTTTACTTCTTGCTTTTCAATGGCAGTTGATGAACAATCTGGCCCACATCGAGATGATTAAAGCCACTGTGATAGTGTGGATGAATGGGCCCAACCATACAACATACAAATATTGTCTTTTGAGTTACTATACCAAAATATTTAATATAAATTTTTATTTTTACATTTCATTGAAAAAAAGAAGATAAAATACGGTTTACTTAGATTTTATTCAACTTAGATTTATTTGACTTAGAGAAAATATTAACGATTGCATGTATAGGGAAAAGAAACTGGCATGGAAATCAAATTAGACTTGGACAAATGTATTACTTAGCGAAGTTGACTTAGGCGAGATTGACTGTACTATCATCATTTGAAATTAATACTAACATGTTATATTCAATTCAAATCATCTTATCTGTTAATGTGTTAACAAATTCAATACTAAACAACACTTTCAAATCAAAACACTCATCACAAAATCGGAATATGCATACTATATTCCACAAACCTTATATCAACAATTTAATTAATAACAATTGTGCTATTTTTTGCTCAAATTTCAAGCACATTCGTCCAGGCACTGTTCACTATTAATAATGTATGCATAGATACTGCACTACTCAATAGAGTTTGCACTATACTATAATTTTTTTTATGTTTGCTTTTAAAACAATTGTGTTGTTAACACTTACTGTAAATATTACCAACAATTTAGGAGCAAACACGCACAATTTAACCATTAAGGACTAATTTAATAATGCACTATTTAATAGATAATACACAATTCAATAAATTTGATGCTATAACATCAGCATATAGATGTTTGAAAAAGCTTTTCAAAAGGTTTCACAATCGTGTTGTCAACACATATTACCAAAAAATTAGCAAAAATCAGGCAATTTTGTATGCACTAAATAGAGTATGTAATATACTGTAGATTTCTTTATCTTCGTGCTCCTTTTATTTTTAGCGATTATTTATGTTGAAAAGCAATAACAAAAATTATCGTGCTTTGAAAATGTCCAATCATGCAAATTAAAGTCGCGAAATGTTAAAAATCGTAAAATCACGAAAATTTAGGGTCACGAGAATAAAGGGATCTACAGTATATTATCAGCATATTGATATTTGAAACAAAAAATTGTATTAACATCTACAACACATACACATGAACCAGACTGCGCACATGCCAAGTTTAGAGTTGACTTACTTTCCTGTTGGCGATTCTATATTATTGTTCTCTGCGTGTGGAGGAGGAGACTTATGGCCACGGCTACCAGCTGACTTTGAGGCGGTTGATGAGTTAGTATGTGTCTTTCCAGATAACTTGGCAGATTTAGAAGCTGACAATAACAATGAAATCCAATGTCAAATAAAAGAAATAGTACATGGGCACTAACAAATTCCTTGGAATAAGTTAATTTACAAGCTATTCACAATAGGCTGCAAGCAACCTATAGCTGGGTAGACAGATGCAACATGGACAGAGTGCAGTGCCCAAGGACACAAACAAACTAACCGGTATGAATCTTTCCACAATTAGGAGTTTGAGCATTGCACCAAACTCTGGCTCAAAACAAAACAGAACAATAACTGTGAAAGTAGCTGGTGACAAGGAATTAGCAGCATTTACCATTTTAAAAAGAAATTAGATTTTAAATCGTCATTTTGACGAGATAGCTCATCTACATGATTACGCAAAATGTTTTGGTGCAATAAAATGAGCAAAAATAACTTAGGCAAGTACCTCAGGTACTAACCAATAGACCAACTTTGCTCTATAGTATTTTATAGCATTCTGAAGTCTGCATTGAATTTGCTGAGCATGGGTAAGCAGAAAATTGGTAATACTGTAATCTTTATTTGAATCTACATTTTTGTATCAGTGGCACATGGTAACACTATAATGAATGTATAAAAAGAATGGTACGTTCAGAAACATATATGACACTGTAAATGAAACAATTAACACTAGAACAAATAAAAACATATACATGGAAATAGTTAAAATAGAAATGAAAAACTATTTGAAAATAACGTATAATATAGTAGCATTGGAGAAAAGAATAAATTGTTACAGTACAGTTATAGGGTAACAGTCACTTAAAAAAACTATTAAAATTTCTAAAAACACTATAATGAATGTATAAAAAGAAACATTGGGAGTATAAAGGTGCATTGTGTAAAAAACGGTATTGTAACATTATTAGTACAAATTAAAATCGAATGATTAAGGATAGATAAAAAGGGATAAAATGTAGTAAGATAATAAGAATATAAAGATTAAAACATCTTAAAACTCTTAAAATCTTAAAACCTGACTGTTGAAACAACCTAAATCATTTAAAATGTCATTAAACCTGTTCAGTGTCATTTTTACACATTGTTTGATTTTGATTTGATTTATTCAGTGTAGAACACCAAGGATAACCCACAAAAGTCTGAAGTGGACTTAGTTCCAGTGGGGTCCTTCTGGTGGTGATTGGGCAGTACACCGGGAGATAATCCCCTACTGTTTTTTGAAGAGTGCACTGCATTCTTTAACATGCAAAGGAGCCATGCTGTACACGGGACCAACGGCTTAATGTCTGAGGGTCCCTAATGATCAGCTTTGGCTGGTTGGACCACCCTCATTAAATATTGTTAAAATAAAAAAATAAATAAATAAAATAAAATCTGAAAGACGGTGCGCTAGTAACTTGTATTTCGATCCTCCAGTCGAAACACAAGAAGAGTGGCGTGGTGTTAAATCGAAACATGAGTGAGTCGAAGGTTCAGCGCACAGCACAGTGATTTCCACCAGTTAAACCAGCTGAGCTAAATGCCACTCTTCTGTTTACATACTCCCAACTGCTTTCATCCATTATTTTCTTGTTTGCCAAGCTCTTTTTAGGCAAGATTTACATACTTTATCAAATGCTAAACTTATATTTTTATTATCTCTACAATATTTATAAATTTCATTACTGCTTAGTATGCTACCAAAAATAAACAATTCCCAAGCAAATGGACCTTCAATCTTATTAAACAATATATTCTCAAGCTTCAATAGTTCATCTATGCAATTTTTTCATTCCTACATGATGGTAGTTTATTGGCATTCACTTTGTTATCAGTGGCACACATGGTCTTTAGTGGTGCAACCAAAATTTAAAAGACAAAAATACAACTAATACACTACAGTAGAAATTACATCTACTACAATGCAAACTTAAACTAATTACAGAAAACATAAATTATATACATTTTAGGTTTACAAATAAAACATTAAAGGCAATTTTTAATTAAAACATGGTCGCATTTTGTCTAATAAAGTCTTTTGGGTAAACAATTCCTGGCAAACGAAAATAAATAAGTCAGTGTTCGATATCTTCATTTCCAGACTGACATAGTGGCCATATTTCATTGGTGTCCCTTATCTATTTACTCAATTTACTATTTAGGGGTATGGTATTCAGATGTGCCTTAAATTTAAGGCTAATGCCTTTGAAATCAATAGTATCAATTTTAAGAAGCTAGTGAACTTTTTGTACTTTCATACAGATACTACTCATTTTCTTTTATCTTATTTTTGGATGTAAATGAAAGACCATTGTCTATTACACTAAAATTATTTACATAAACAAAAGTGTAGAAAAGAGGATGCACATATCGTCAAACCATCTACACTTCATTTGTTTTTCTCACCCATAGCTACCAGTGCATTTGCTGCTAAGCGAGGCCAACCTTCTTTTAGGTCTTTTAACCTACATAAGAATTTCGTGAAAATTATAAAATTTTTTAAGTGGCCTGAAACATGCTCTAATAAACATGCTGTAATAAGAAATTGATTTTGATTTATTGCGTGCATATGTACGCTTAATAACATGCGTGTTAAACCATGTAATGTTCAAGGTCAACCTGAAGTTTATGTTCCCCAAATATGATTATAAATGGTAACTGATTAGAAAGTTATGAACATGTTATAAAAAACGCATTTTGAACGTAGATGACGTCACATATATCTGATCACGTTGAAAACCTTATTGAGCCCATTCCTTATCAAGGGTAACAAATCCTGAAAATTGTTGAGAACTTGAGATAAACTAACAAAAATGGAAAGTGGAAAGAAGAACAAGTCGATCCAACAATAGAACTCAGAAAGCTATGCACAGTATAAATAAAAGTTAATCCTTAATAACATTGTACATGAATTCATGCATCAGACTAATATTATTATTTGAAGTGTAAAATACTGTTACATTTAAAGTTATTAGGCCTAAAGTAACAGCAGTAGTCAGTGTCACCAGGGAATAGTTAAATTACATGGAAAACTCTCGAACTAGCGAGCTGTGTTAATTCAAGTAACTCTCTATTCTGAGCTATTGTTTTGGCTAATTAACAACTCGCTGTGTCCATCCCTTTGATCCTATAGGTACGGTACCGAAAATACCGCCCTCAATATCAGTTCTTTGGTCTTAGACTTCAAACCTGTCGTTTTTATGTAGACCTATTTTTGTATTGTTAAGCAAATATATGGCAAATGAACAAATACGACTGATTGGAGACTACGACTTCACATGTTTTAGATGCATTTCCAGTAAACATTCTGCGATATTTTACTAAATTTACACAGATTTAAGTCTGGACCCATTATTCATCAAAGTCGCCCATTTTTTGGATAAATAACATTGCAAATTGTCATCTTACTCGTATTCATATTAGTTATTTACATAACCTGGCTGCTTCAAATGAATATTATTAAACCTAATACTAGGCTTAATATTCAGTAATATATTAAAGTTCAATATTAATACGTTTAGAGCAGACCCTAGCCATAAAGAAAAGGGCATAGGCCTAGCTTGGCTTAACATAGGTCTAGACCATTATTCGAGGCTGCTATTGGTTATCTGTTGATTACGTAATGTAATTAGCGGTACCGAGGATTGTAACCTTTGATGTTCTGTTCGAGAGTATTCCATGTAATTTAACATGGAATACTCTCGAACAGAACTGGTGTCACCAACTGTTCGTGCACTGCACACCATCACTTTTATTTAGCCAACAAAACCGGGCTAGTATCCCTATTCTCCAACTGCCTAACTATATATACAAGGCGATCAAAGTTTAGGGTGCAGCTACTGATCTAAAACTATACAAGCAAGATCAGTGAACATATAAAGCGATTCTGCATCGTGCTTGCTTTTAAGGTATTAACATCACCTGCTATGCAAATTTCATATTTCTGTGATTACGCCTGAGGCGAAAGTCGCCGAGCATAGTAGTCTGAGGCGTAAAAGTCCCCGGTTTCTGTAGCCTGACATGTTTTTGCAATTTGCAAAATTCTAGAATTGAAAAAATATATTGAATACTTTTTTAACAGCAAAGTAAGCATTTACAAGTGTATTATAACAATATTTTTTTTACAATTTTAATGTTATGTATTACTTGTTGATAATTAATTGTTTTATATCTCATCGCTATTTAAAGTGACACCCATACAATGCTGGCTTTTAGAAACTATATATGGAAAAAACAAAACGCAAATAGTCACAAACGTGCATGACCAGAACAACAGACAGATAGACAGACAGACAGACAGACAGACAGAACGACCAACATTTTTGAAAAGCTGTATATAGAGACTCTTTCCGTGTCTAAAAAGGTTTTCCTGACAATAATACTTGATCCGCAATTATTGTGGATCAGCTAATAAAGCAGGCTTACCTTTTCCTGATGAGTGATGAGGTGGAGGGCCTGGAAGGATTGACGAGGAGCCAGAATGCTTCTTCCCTGCTGAACTTGTAGATGTTTTGCTAGTTTTTGATCCTAGATATTAGATGAAAAATTACTACTATTATACATGAGGCAAAACCACAGATGTATTATTTTAATTGCTAAGTAGTGAACTTCCACAGAATACATATAGTAGACTCTTGCGTAATTTCGTAGGATTTTTTTGCTAAAAATGTTTTTTTTGCGAATTCGGGATCATTTGCTGTCAAAATATGTGAAAATGTTAGGGTCCAATTTTTTCTGACCCTAAAACCTCTCCTTTCCGTCATTTTAAAAATGGCCACCACTGAGAAGCCATAATGTCATAACTTCGGAACCAGTGGGTAGAGACAATTGATTTTTCTTTTAAATTGCTCAGGCCATAGATATTTATATTAGCTCTAATGGAAAGTTTCCTCCAAAAATATCCGGAAATGTGATATTTGACCTTTGACCCTCACTTTGAGGCAACTGTTTATCTTAGCAACCATTCATTGTAGAAAGTTGAATTTTGCTTTTTGTTGTTCAGAATATTCATATTTATATTTGCTCTAATGGAACAATTTTTGTCAAATTGACTGGAAATGCCATTTCATCATAGTTAGTTGAATTTTACTTTAGGTTGTTTAGAATATCCATGTTTATATTTGCTCTAATGAAAAAGTTTTCACCGAAAATACCATATTTGACCTTTGACCTGGATTTTTATCTGACATTTGTATCTTAGCAACCATTCATCATAGGAACTTGATTTTTGCTCCAGGTTGTTCAGAACAGTCATGTTTATATTTGCTCTAATGGAAAGTTTTTCTTCAAAATGACTGGAAAAGACATATTTGACCTTTGATAAAAATTGAGTTTTTATCCAACATTCATATCTTAGCAACCATTCATCATAGGAACTCGATTTTGGCTCCAGATTGTTCAGAACAGTCATGTTTATATTTGCTCTAATGGAACATTTTTCTTCTTTTGGAAGATCAAATGTTTAAAGGGCAGGTTCAATAAAAAAAAATATCTAGCTTATGTGTTTTTGTTTATCAGATTTATTTTACCTATCATAATTAATGGTGAAATAGACAAAAATTGCTAAGTGGGGGGATAGTTCAAATTACAAGATAGAATCCCTATTCTTTTACATACAA
>JAOTQE010010713.1:0-11049 GCA_025631205.1 Nesometra sesokonis | reverse complement strand
GGGGGTTTGGGGGGGGGGGGCTGGGGGGCTACAGCCCCCGTTGGGGAGAAAATAAAGGTATTGTTGGGGGCTTTGTAGGGTAATGTCATGGGACAGACGAAGCCACAACACCACAACGGGCTAAGAAAGCACGAAAAACATGGCAAAACGGCAAATAACGAAAGGGTGGGGGATGCTCGAGACCCAGATTTTCACATTTGTATCCAATTTCATTGATTTTTGTCTCCAAAGTGGGGTGCCCGAGCACCCCCCACCTCCCCGAATATGCTACTGTATATATTCATTTTCATGTCTGTTTAGGCTGCTTATTTAAATGTTTAGAATGTCCATTTTCAGATATTTTTGATGACCAAGACTTGCTGTTTATTTGTGATCAGCTATGCCATCGAACAGATCCAGGTTGGAGAAGACTTGGAGTGCGCCTTGATCTAATGTGGGCTAAGATTGACAAATTGTCTGATAACAGAAAGGAGGCAGATAACATTATGGAGGTACTAGTCTATTGGCGAAATGGTCAGCCAAACAGACACATTTCAATTATGGTCAATGCTTTGAAACAACACGGGCTCAGTGTTGTAGCTGAAAGTGTTTGCAAGAGACATGACTATGTAGAGGAGTCTGGAGAACATTCATCTGAATTGCAAAGAGATACAATGCCCAAAGGTTAGCTTATGTAATATTTTTTTGTATTTTAGTATTTGGATACTGTATACAGGCATAACGATTTTATATAAAAATATTTTGACTACTGTAAAATTCTTTCTTTTCACACGTCCTTAGTCTTTGCAAATTTTCTTTGCAAATCTTGAAGGCTTTACGTGTCAACAACCATTACCAGAAAAAGATTTCCCTAAATATGTGATAATGTATACAGTAAATAATCTTGTTTCTTTTTGATTAAATTAATTAAATCACAAATCCCAGAAATAAACACTACAAACAAACAGTAAAATATGTGACTGTATCTCAAGTATCCCTGCTGTCTGGGACCCACAGTGGTCTCCGCCAAGAAAGGTACGATATAGTCTGGCTGAGAAGATTGTCTAAATATATGTTTTTTTTGTGAAGAAAATAATTTTGGCACTAGTATGTTCTAAAATACATATGTAATAAAGAAATCTTTTAAAAAATTCACATATGTCGGGAATTCAGGCTTTGTTTTACCAAATTCTTTTATTTGTTTTGATTGCAATGCCTTTGTGAATTCTTGACGTATAGAGACATATCACCTTTTTGTCAGTGACAACTTTTGTATTCATGACCCGTATTACAACATGTAAAATATCAGTATCTTGCATATTTTTCTTTTCCTATTTATAGAATATTGCCATGTCAACTATAAGCATTTTTCTCCCTGGAATACTTTTCTCTCTTTGTTGTCAATCATTTGACGGAGTAGATATTAGACATATTTTTCTTTATTTCTTTATTTGTAAGTCTAACTACTACATAGGTATTAATAATACTATCTTATTAATATTAATACCAACATTTTGTAATCAAATACGAAAGTTAAAACTGTACGTTGTTTGTATGTTAATATTATTTTTTGTACATAACTTTAATTATTTCTTAAATAAGTAATTGAAAACATCTTAACACCTTATTTATATTTAAAATTATGCTGTTTTCTGATAATTTTTAAAACGATAATGATGATGATGACATCGATTAGGATAACGATTATTGTTGTAATAATAGTTATTCGATCAATGAATTCAAAGATTGTTTTAGTGCTCACAAACTTTTAAACAATTTTTCTTTATTTACCTTAAATTGCCGTAGTATTGTCATTAAATTCGACACTTTCTCCAATTATATTTCATCACTTGAACACAACTTTTCTGTAATTGCCTTAACCGAAAAACATATGGCTCTCTTTAAAAGATACAATTGAACTGTATCATATTAACAATTATAATATTATACACAAAGATCAGACAAACAAAAGGGGTGGAGGGGTTGCAGTATACGTACGCAACAATATAAGTCATAAAACACGTGAAGATTTATCGGCATTAATTAAAGACACTGAATCAATATTTCTTGAAATTGAAATTATTAATAAAAAATCAATAATATGCGGGGTGATCTATAGACCACCGATGCCATGTTCACTAAAATTTGATGAGCAATTTTCCAGTGTTATGAAAATTATCAATGCTTCTAAAAAGGAAGCGTATATTACAGGTGACTTTAACCTCAACCTCCTCCAATATACTTCTGATCGTAATATTCAATCTCATGTTGATAATATTCTCTCTCACTCTTTTATGCCCGTAATTAATCAGCCTACAAGAGTTACAGAAACCACCTCCTCTATTATTGACAATATTTATGGTAATTCTATTTACAATGACACTATTAATAGTGGTATTTTAATAACAAATATCTCTCACCACTATCCCATATTTTGTAACAATAAAGCGGAGTGCTATGATAGGTCTACTTTAAATTGTAAATATGCTACTAAACATAACTTTTCCCAACAGCAATTTAACTTTGAAACAGTACTAAATAACGAACAATGGGAAAACGTGTTAGGTTGTAATGAGGCTAATATGGCATATGAAAATTTTACAGATACCCTAAAAATAAAGATTGACCAATGCTTTCCTCTCACGAAAGTTAGAATAAGGGCAAATCACACGAAATCACCCTAGATTACTGAAAATATTGCAAAAACTATCCGTAAGAAAGAAAAACTGTATGCAACGAAAATACTTATATCTCTGCCAGAAATAAACTGACTGCTGAAATAAGAAAACGGAAAAAAGAATATTACTTTGACAGATTTGAAAAGAATAAAAATAATATTAAGCGTACCTGGTCAATTATAAACGGTGTTTCAGGTAGGAATAAGAAAAAAAAAGTTTTGCCACCTAAACTAAAACTAGGCGACAAAATGTTTTCTAAAACTCAAGATCAATTAGAAGCATTAAATTCCTTCTTTATTAATATAGGTCAGAATCTTTCAACAAATGTAATTTATTCTATTACAAGTAATCCCAGTTCTTATCTGACAGGGAATTATTTAAATTCCCTATTTTTTAGACCAATTAATAAAGAGGATATTAAAAAATACATTGAACAAATGAAGAGTAATGCCTCTCCTGGACATGATGATATAATTGTTTCTGTAATTAAAAGCATAGCTCACACAATATTAAAGCCACTTGCCCATATTATCAACACATCACTCTTATCCGGTCGTGTACCTGATGACTTAAAAATAGCAAAAGTCATACCAGTTTACAAAAAAGGTGATGTTGAGGATATAGCTAATTATCGGCCGATTTCCATCCTATCGTGCATATCGAAAATTTATGAAAGGGTTGTTTATGACCAAACTATGTCGTACTTAAATAAATACAAAGTTTTGAACGATTTTCAGTTTGGCTTTCGAAAACAATATTCAACAAATCACGCCCTCTTACATTTAGTTGAACAGATAGCTTTGGCTATTGAAAATTAGTGCTTTGCAATTTGTGTTTTCTGGACCTGTCAAAGGCTTTTGATTGTATTGATCACAATATTCTCTTAACCAAGCTTGAATATTATGGGATTAGAGGTGTTGCTTTGTCATGGTTTAGAGACTACCTGACAAATAGATGTCAATATACCTATGTCGAATCAGAAGTATCTACCAAAAGAAAAATAAAATGTGGTGGACCACAGGGTTCGATAATAGGTCCTTTATTGTTTTTTCTCTATGTAAATGACATAGTTTCGGCTTGTACTAACATGCAATTGTTGATGTTTGCAGATGACACTACTGTATTTCTTAGACAAAACGATATTAATTAAGCCTTTGGAACGTTAAATAGAGAATTGTCACAACTCTCGATGTGGTTTAAGGCAAATAGGTTAACATTGAATGTTGGCAAGTCAAATTGTGTTATATTTAAGGCAACTAATAAAGTAATAGACACTATTGGTCATGATTTAAGTATTAAATGATGTTATTATTGAACGTTTAAAGCAAACCAAGTTTTTAGGTGTTTACCTTACACCTTACACATTAATACAATTGCCACAAAAGTGTCCAAATTTATTGGTGTCCTTAATAAATTAAAAGCAGTGCTGCCAATCGATATGCTTATAAAAATATATAACGCACTTTCTTCCGCAATTAACTTATGCTATTACTATGTGGGGTTCATCTGGCTCAAGTAAACTCAACCGTCTACATATTTTACAAAAGAAGGCCCTAACAATTATATGCAACATGCACTATCAACATCCATCCGCACTTCTTTTTGCTTCAACGCACACATTGAACATTTTTGATATTTATTTAAAATCTGTTGCTACCTTTATGTTTCAATTCCACCAAAAAACATTGCCAAAAATTTTTAATAATTATTTCAGTTCTATCGAATCACACTGTTCTCACAATACTTGGAATAAACAACAGCTTCATATTAATTTTAAAAGAACACAAAGAGGTCAGCAGAGTATTTCATACCAAGGTGTAAAAATGTGGAACAATCTGTCTCAGAACTTAAAAACTCAGAAATATATTAGCACCTTCAAAAGACATCTACATAATGAAATCATTAGTAAATATGTGTAAAATTTAATTTATTATAGTACGCTATTTTACCATTTATTCATATGAATATTTGTCTATGTACAATTTATTTACAACCTCTAATGTTTTTTTTTTAGGTTTTTTATGTTTTTGTGTTTTTTTTTGTAGTTAAGTAATAATTTTTTAATTTATTGCGGGCTTCATGTTTAAAAGCTTAGCTTATATTTGAATGCCCTTTTCCATCTCATATCAACTTCATGTTTACTATATTACTGTATATTATTTTATTGTAAACTAAATCACTGCATGATCATTGTAATTGTTACCAATATTAAAATGATTTGGAATAAAAGGTACTTGAACTTGATGTGAACGTTGGTTCCAGTTTCTTCTTATTGTTGATAAAACAAATCTTTATTTTGAGAGTAAAATTTCAAATGTAAACCACTGGGCACACCCATTGTCTTGTTTGGAATGATCAAGAGGTGCCACCATACATCCAGGTTGCCTTACTGCTAGAGAGATGACTTTCCATTTGCAAGTCACTTGGCAAGAAAAATTATTTTAAACGAGGTCTACTGACAAAAAATAAGATGAAGAATCAATTTTTTTAAGCAGATTTTTTCATAAATGATCAATGACCCATCGTAGCCTAATGGAAAGACTGGAATTATAGGCAAAATGGAGCAAAAAAAAACACGGAATTTGCCGCAAAATCAGCATACTTTCACATCAGCGGCTTAAGCCTGCGATGCGAATGTAGATAACACAGAATGATCATAGCCCGCTAGATAAATTAGGCCAAATGTTGTCATCATGGAAAAGTACTATAATTTTCAAAACTTAACATCGTTGTCTTCAACCAAAGATAAGTTTATGAACAAATTGTGTCCAACATAATTATAGGTGAAAATTGTAAACAATTTTATTTATTAAAACATTCCTTTACAAAAATAAAATGTCACGAAATGTTTCAAATCATGAAAATCACAAAAACGTAGAGCTGCAAAAATAAAGGGTTTTGATATTTGTATTACATATATTGTATAATATGCTGAAATAAAAACACTTAATTACTATGAATTTATTATCAGAACTAAAATATACTATGAATTGACAGGAAAATTAGTGAAAAAATGTTATATTAAAAAAAAAAAATAAAAAGAACAGTTGTATAAATTTTAAAATAATTTTGTACAGCTTGAATTAATCAGGATGATTTATTTTATGTATAGCACACTTTCAGTTAATAAAATAATGTTTTGATGCCGTAAATGCCGCAAAAATTACCTTGTGTTCAATTACTAATACATGGTTTAGAGTTATAATATATAATATGTTGAAATAAAAACACTTAATTGCCACATGTTTATTATCAGAACTAAAACATACTAGGAATTGACAGGAAACTTAGTAAAAAAAAGTTATATTAAAAATAGGAATAAAAGGAAACAGTTGCGTACATTTTAAAATATGTTTGTATAGCTTGAATAATTTATGATTTATTTTATGTATGGCATACTTTCAAAGAATAAAATAATGTTTTGATGCTAAAACTATTTTCTTATTAACAGGATATATGTTTGATATAGACATTGTAGTCCTATCTGAAATGATGGATGCAGATTGGAAGGATTTCGGAGTCAGACTTTTGATACCAAACAACAAACTTACCGACATAGAGAGGAAGTTTCCATATACTGCAGACGCCACAGTTGAAACACTTGTCCGCTGGAGAGATAGGAACACGAGTGACAAAAATCATGTAGAAATATTAATAAACATATTAACAAAAATGGACAGGAATGACATCGTGGAAGAACTAAGGAAAAGATTCAGAATCCATTAGGTTGTTGTAAGTAACAGATGAAGACTAAATTAATTCTGGGTTCAAACCTGACCACTCTAAGTCTGTAAACAACACCTAAGCTTTGTAATATGTTGTAATTTAGGGAAAAAAAGCAAATGCAGAGCTCCCAAGTTGGAAAACCAGAAATACTGGAGATTTTGTCTGCCAGCATTCGTAGCAGTGTTTTGAGGTGCTATACGGGCATCTAAAATTGAAATTATATAGACATCAATACTTTAATTATTTTAATGAAAAGTTGTTTATTTTTATATGTGGTACAGTTATTGACAATTTATCAAAAATCCTGGAGATAATCATGAAAAATTCAAATTCTTGAAAAAAATTGTGTTTCCTGGAGCTGGGAGATGACGTAAAATTCCTGGAGATTCCAGGCTAATCCTGGAAACTTGGGAGCTCTGTAAATGTATATCTTATTCTGTAAGTGGCATGAAATGTCACTGTTGAAAGTTACATGAACAAAAAAAAATTTATTACACAGTTTGACCTTCCTTGTGTATATCCAACTACAGGTTATACACAGACAAGCCTATAGAGTAAAATAATCTAATGTCGTAATGATGAAGAATTGCTGTATATTCAAGACTATAAAAATTGTTAACTTTCTTCTGAAAGCTATTTTTCTTCAGTTTCAAAAAAGTTTCACAATTTGAGCATAAATTAGTCTTTTTAATATATAAGTTGAGGATAAGCAACTACAAATTTTAAACAAAGTTTTTGATGAATCGTAAAAGTTACAGTGACTTAACATGTCAGAAACTATTGTTTTAACAAGTTGTTGCACTTAAAGGATGCTTGTACACACAGAAGGTTACAGAATACCAAACAAATACCTTCAATTTTTTTTACAACTTGAGACCTCCTCTACGCCAACTCTAGGGTCAATTCTTTTTAGCAAAGCTGGCTAAAGGTGGCCAATATTTTTATCCAAATTCTTTAGTCAAATCCTTTAGTCAAAAACTGATAGAAATAGCTGCAAAATGAACTGTTTTTGGAATTTCATTTAGCCAATTTGGCAAAAGAGATCAACTTTATTTTAGCCAAATGAGAATTCCAGTAGCCATTGGCGACTTGGTGAATGGTTAGAGTGAGCATAGGAATTGGTTGTTCAGTATAGGCCTCTAGGAGTTTTAGGCAAATTATTTAGTCAAATTCTTAAAAACCTTAAAAACCGATAGAAATGGCTGCAAAATGAACAGTTTAAAAAAATTTTATTTAGCCAATTTGGCAAAAGAGATCAATTTTATTTTAGCCAAATGAGGATTCCAGTAACCATTGGCGACTTGGTGAATGGTTAGTGTGAGCATATTTACTTTGACATTATGTGCAATTATGTCATTCAAGTAATTTTTTCACCACTAGTTGAGTGGTAGTGTTAAGGTAGTGTGTTATTGGGAACAAATTTCCAAAAAATTAAAGTCCAAAATATTATTTTGCTTGAGGTAGTTGTGGTAATTTTTGCATTTTCTATCCAATTACAGTATTCGCATGTTGTCATTTTCACAAATTAAGTTTTTGCTGCATAATTTTGTATGGATATAGATTGTTATGATGTTATTTTTGCTGTGTGAAAACTACCACTTTTACAGTAATACAACATGTACTGTACATGCTAACCATGACAAACACCATTTTTAAATACTTGATTCATACACACAAGCCTAAACACTATTTACTAGCAACTACCAAACAATTATTATTAGTTTTAAAGTTTTGTTGTTTGTGTAAACCTCATTGTTGTATACAAAAAGAGATAAATGAAGAAAAGCTAAAATATGTGGCAGGTGCTTGAGTAGAACTGATTAAAAGTAATAATAACCTAGAAACAACAAACACCTTTTTCACATATGAGGCTATACATGGCAAAACCACCAAGTTGTTGCAAGGAAGATATTGAAAAATAAGCAAATAAACAACTGGAAATACTGTATAAAGAAATGCAAAGGAAATGTTTGCATATTTTGCCCAATAACTTCAGTTATAGATGTCCTATTTTGATAACTGACATCTTATTTTACAACTTATAAAAAGTGTAATATGGTTTTAACAATAACTCAGTTTTCAATTTTCCTACAACTTGGTGGTTTTACTGTGACCTGCTTCATATATGAAGAATTCTACATATTCAAATCGATAAACAGCAATGTCATAAAAAAATGAACTAAAATACATAAGCAATGTATGTAAAATGGAAATCAAATTAATGTATTGTATAATGTTCAATGTTTGTATACAATGTTTTGTATCAATTATGAATTTTGTAACATATACGACAGTTTAACTGATGCAAGCATATACAGCAGTAGCAAAACCAACAAACATTCAAATAGCACTTATTCCATTCCTCTGATTTGCAAGACAAGTGGATTTGGTTTTTTTTTTATAAGCAATATTAATACCGATAAGTGTGATGAAATGGAAATGAGAATGAAGCAATTTCAGTAAAAGCAACAAAAGGTTGTGTAGTGAGTTTTAAGTCCATAAATGAGACAATACGTCAGTGGATTTAATATAGAATATAAGGCTTTTAAAAATTGTTATTGCAGTAGTTGTTACAAGCACAATATTTTTAAAAATAGATTTGTTCGGTCAATTAAGATGGTTTTTAACCTCGGGTTGGGAGTGTTCTGTCCCAGGTGCCTGGGCCTCATGTGTGTATTTGTAAAACTTTCATATCTGTCGCCCTCATCGGCTATGGTAATTCGTTATCACTTCCTTTTCAACTTTATTACATGTCATTATATTCACAATAGAGAATTTCCCAAATTATTCATTAAATAGAGGCAGCATTACTATAACCATAAAGTTGAGCCCGTACCCAATACATGCCAGCCCACCAGGGACAGTAAATTCTCCCGAATGGGATACATGCCAGAACCTCAAAGCGTTAATAGGTTCAGTCAGTCAAGAGGTTTTCTAATAATGAAGCCCATTTCCTTTAAATGTGATTTTTCAAATTTCTAATCTTAACATTTTACAGGATAACCTATGTATTTTCTACAATTTTTGGGATAATTTTGTTTATTTAGCAACAAATTTGAAAGATTAGTGAAAATTTTAAAATAATCACCCCAAGTTTAGAGCAACACGCAAAATTGTTAAAGGCTAATAGTAAACAATTCACTGTTATTTAAAATGTGTATTTTATTGTAGAATATAACTCTTTTATTCATTAATTCTGAGATGTGAATATATAAAGTGTTTTTGGGAATTGAATAAGTAATTTATTTTTATTTAATTTATGTATAGAACAATAAAATACAAACGTCTGTAAAATATTGTTTAATAAAGTAGTTTATTAATGCATGTCAAATTAAACAATTGTGTCTTCAAAAATCTATTTTTATATTTTGTAATGTCAGAACATCTTTTCTTCATTCTTCTCATATTTTGTGTATATATATCGATTATACCATCTATGGTTAAACTACTTAATGAATAAATAATTTTCAATAAAATAATTGTTAGTTTAAATAGAAAAACTATATATACTATGTACTATATAACAGCCACCAATCTATATTTTTAATGTAAATTATGGCCATAATTATTGTAAATATGAAGATTTTAATATTTTTCTATTATTGTTTAATTGTAAACTAGCGCAATATTGTGTATATTTTATTAACGATGTAATTTAATTATTGTGCTGATTTGTTTCATTTACTGTTAATTGTTTATTCATATATGTACAATTTTTGTAATATATTTGTTTAAATCCATTTAAAAAATAAATTTAAATTTAGGAACTGTACATTATGGTATTGTCGAGAATAATACGGTATATCTTTTGCATACCATGTATACCAGGTGGGCATAAAAATAAATTGCCCGTACTTTGACACTGTATATCTCCAAAACGCTCTACATCAGCTTCTAAAAATTTACAGATTAAAAAGATATTATGTTCTAAGTATAGTCATAGTTCTCACAGAAGTCTGAGATACAATATTGGTCGCGTTCGACACACTACCCATTCTGTTCTACAAACCATGGCTTGTAAAAGACAAACCACTGTTTTTAAATGACAAACCAGGTTTGTCTTTCGAAAAAAAAAAGAAAAACTATGGTTTGTCTTTTACAAACCACGGTTTGTCTTACGATTAAAGACAAACAATGGTTTGTCTTTTGCAAACTTGGTTTGTCCTTTAGAAAACGACAAATCATGGTTTGTAAAAAGACAGACCATTGTTTGTCTATTGATGAATAGACAAACCACTGTTTGTAAAAGACAAACCATTGTTTGTCTTTAATCGTAAGACAATACCGTGGTTTGTAAAAGACAAACAATAGCTTGCCTTTTTATCGAAAGACAAACCATGGTTTGTTGGTTTAAAAAACAAACCATGGTTTGTCTGTTACAAACTATGGTCTGTCTTTTATCTAAGAAACTATGGTTTGTCCTTTAGTAAACGACAAATCATGGTTTGTAAAAGACAAACCATTGTTTGTCAATCAATAAAAAGACAAACCACTGTTTTTCGTCTTTCGATAAAAAGACAAACCATTGTTTGTAAAAGACAAACCACTGTTTGTCTTTTATCAAAAGACATGGTTTGTTCAATGCAGGCTAATAATAATATTTATTTGGACATACACTTTTTTATCAGCGGCACACTTTGAAACAAATAAGAAAATCAAAGGTGCG
>JAOTQE010010691.1:0-11050 GCA_025631205.1 Nesometra sesokonis | reverse complement strand
AAGAAATTCGAAATTCCATATTCACCAATTTTGATTTTTGGCACACTTTGAGTTCATTCTGGCCCACTGTGCGACGGGGGGAAAAGGTCCCCCGACGGTGGCTATACCCCCAAACCACCAACCCCCACCGTAGCGCCGCTACTGGGTGAGACAATCAAAATAGTTGCCCGTGTATGAGAGTCACGCATTAAGAGTCACGCATTTTGCGTGAGAGTCACACATCAAAAGACACTCATTTAGCGTAAGATCCACGCATAGGCCCACGTGAGAGTCACGTATTATGTGTGAGAGCCAGGAGGCGTTGTGCGTGAGACTCGTGCGTTATACGTGAGAATTGGCAGGTATACAGTGCACATGCTCTACTTCAAAATTTGCAAGTAAATACTCCAATTTAATCAGCCCTTTCATGGTTTCAACTGGGCATGTGCGTTACCAAGGTGAAGCCCGTCAATGTATACAAAGATGCAGAACCTTTACTCGTGGATGGTTGGTTCGAAGTTGAGTTGCTTTGATCTTAATCACGCATATGCGCAGTTGAAACCCTGAAAGGGCTAGTATTTTTATAATTATTTGCCATATCTTTAAAATATAACAGAGGTACGGACTTGTTTACTGATTTTACTTAATGCATTTTACAAAACGTATTTCTTAATAGAAGAAAGCTGTTCGAAACAATCAAAAGAGGCGACATTCTCTATTACGAACTCTGATGGCGTAGTCTGTACAACAACTCGGTCATTTGATTTCTGCCAAGGTACCTGTGATTCGTCTACTGATTACTACATAGACTCAATCAATTACGAAGTTACCTACGACTCAGCCATAGACTGTGGATGTTGTAAACCATATTCACCAAAACCTACATCTCTTCAGATGACATTTTCGTGCGTTGACGGAACTGATTTTATTGCAGCATTTAAAGTACAGAATTTTGACACCTGCACATGTAGTGCGAATACGTGTGCTGAAGGCGGCAAAGGAGCAGCAGGCGGGCGAGGCGGCCGCTCTCTCCGCTCTCTGTATGGTGGATAAAATTACAGAAACATCACAAAGTAGCCTAATGCGTTTGAGGTGAATTGTCTTAAATACGATAATATTCATCATCAACTTTGCATTAGGAAGGTTTCATAATTTACGAATTACGTTAAATAAATGGATATTAGTTACACTTTCGGTTTTGTATGTTAAAAACGTGTTAAAAAATGTGAGGTGTCGTGACAAACTTAATCCGTGCTGTACGCCATGTGATTTTAAGATATAAACAGAAGTAGACAGAAAGTCATAATTTAAATAGAAATAAGATTTTTGTTCTTTTGTTAAGTTTATTGATTAAATTGTATAATTACTAACTGTTTGTGTTTGTATACGGTAAACGTTTTTGAACTACATTTTTCAATCAATAGAAAAACAGACAGGAAGTCAACAGTTGTTAATCTAAAGTCGATTTTCTCCAAAATTTGTTTTTATACGTACAGTACGTACAGTACTTCAAATGATTTTTTTTTCTCTGGTTATACTTGTTCAAAACCTCATTCAAAAACTAATTGAAAGTTTATATTCTCTTCTATCTAAATACATCCATAACTCACGTTTGCTTTTCTTGTGACACTACAAGAAACTTTTTTCTGATGACACTTTATAAATATATTCAATTATTATAATTCATAATTATGAATAGTTGACATGATTTTCGCCTTAATATACTGATCAACTGTTATACATACTTAACTGTGTCTACGTATCCGTAAGTTTGGTTATAGTATTTCATAGAGTTGTAGAAACTACCTATAGGGTTTATATTAATATCCCTTAAAAATAAAATACTGTTGTTTACTGTGATCACACTCAAAACTACCATAACAATTTTGATTATCTTCCTTTTCCATTTGTGTACAACAGTTTTCCTAACCACCTATTGTTAAATATAACATGCTTTCCTCAGAAGTGCCAAGTCTCCAGAAAATGGCGGGAGTCTCCTGATTTTTTTATTCATCTCCCGCCCTCCTGAAAAATCCATTTTTTCCTGAAAATTGTAAGTGTCTCACAAAAATATTCAAATTGAGTTTTGGTCTAGCCTAGGAGCAAAATCGGTTGTCCCTTCGTAAAATACTATCTCTGCTCAGTGTTAATTACAATTAATATACAATAATATAGATATGTTTGCATATTGTTATGTCTTTATTATGCATATCTTTTTCTGTGTTCTTTTTTTTTCGCTACGCGTCGCACATTTGCATTCAAGCAGATTTGATCGACAAAGCAGCCGACATAAAATCTCCTGATTTTTCACTTCTCAAACTCGGGACCCCTGTTTCCTTAAGGTAATGTTTTACCACCTCTATCAGCAGTCCACTATACAGCTATGCTGATAACCACCTTAGTTGGCAGTTTCATCAGGAATCATTTAACAGTTAGTTTACAGATAGTTAAATTCGACTGATAAAGGCACCATAGTTTACCATGGTTTATCATAGTTTTAACTACAGTCAGGGAATAGTTAACTGCTCCCTGCTACATTAGCAAACAGTATTTTTTTTCAGAATAAGGTACATTCACAGCTGCCTAATACTTTATTAATTCAATTATACTCACATTAATTTTGATTAATTATGTAAAGAAAATTAAATATTTGTGTCTGTTCATGAAGCACCAAAACAGTGCGTATCACAATGTTTCACAGGTTTGTGTGTGATCATCAAAACAACGAAGTAGGCCTACTGTAATTTTTGATACATAAAAAATCACAAACATTAGTACAATTATACTCAACAGTGGCAGGGTCTAGTTGGATTTATGCAACACTTAATAAGGTTAAGAATAAGTACAGCAGTTTTACTTTTTTTACTTTTCAATTACAATTTTACTTTTTTGAGCAATTTTATTTTATTTTTTTACTCAAATAACCTGCATTGCAATCTTGTTAATGACTGTGTTTCCATGGGAATTTCAGATTATCAGATAACATATCATCCAATAAAATCAATTTAAAATGCAACTGCGCAAACTCAGTGCAGTGTACATAATGCATTGTTATCAGCTAACTGACTTTCGGTGAATTTCTGTCGAATTCCCTTTTTTTCGTGGCACCCTCGATGAAATCATCGCAAAAACAAGATCAAGGATAAAAACAAAATATCGCATTTAGGTTATTTATCGGAATAGAGTCGGAAAATTATCGAATATTTTATCCATTAGAATAGGTTCAACATCCTTTTCTGCAGCAATTTTATAGGATATTTTTTTTATTGCGATAATTTATGGTATACTTTTCCTGCGGAAACACAGCCATTTATGTGGGCTATTGCAGACTTATAAATTGACAGTACTTCGTAAAATGCAAAACACACGGTGGGTCGTATGCTTACGCCATAGTGAGGTTTCGCAACTTAACGAAATGCGGTACGATAACGAAAACGGATACTTCACACTTACATTTTCACAGTTGCTGAATATGATCAAAATATATCCAATTTTCTACCTACGAATAGTTGATAATCTTTGTAAATTAAAATACTGTTCACCTGTGATGGATATTCAATGTGTTCAATACATCAGTTACCAGAATTTTTGACGTATCGGTATTATTGCGTAATCGCAAAACCACACCAATAGTGAGGTTTTGCAAATTTACGAAATACTAACGAAAACGGACACGTAACACTTCTTTGAACGTTGCTAGCTAAGTGTGTTATACAATTTACAAAATACTATACCTAAAGATTATTGATGATCGTCTTAAAATTGTGTAAGAACGTACGGTAGTGTTTTATGAAAATGAACAAAACATTTAAAAACATAATTGTGTAAAAAGGATGTTTTTTGAGTTATTGAGGTGCATATCGGTGTAAACGAAAGGATGAAATCGAATGGTAATTGGGTGAAACTACCTCTTTCTAACCATCCCTCTGATTTGAGTAAATTTTATTGGTGAATTTCTTTGTTATACTAAACTTGTTTACGATGTCTGCACTTTGGATGAATTTGCACTTATGGGTTATTAAATGTTGAATTTTTTGCGCATATTAAAATGTTTCAATTTCAATTTATTTGGCAATTGTGTATAGACGATACTGATGAAAATGACGTTGACTAATTAGGCCTACAATAATCTTTGTGTTGCACAAACGAATAATATCGAAAATCAGGATCAAATAATGAAAATTCATGCGTGCCAACCCAAATAAAAAATACAAACTTTAGTTAAGCTATTGATTCCTACCTGCCAATTCTGTCGATTTTGGAAGTATGCTAGCGTGTTTGTTTTTTTCTTCACTTTCCCATCTACCAATAAGCCATTGCACGGTTTCAGCTGCGCATGTGCAGATTAAGGTCAAGTGATAAAACGACGCGCGGCAATCATATTCCTTTCAATAAGAGCCGCGCATCGTTTTATTACTTGACTTGGTAACGCACATGCGCAGTTCAAACCGTGAAATGGCGTATTAGCAAGCTGTTCATGCTGCCTTTTTAACAATAAAATTTTATTGATAATCTATAAAATATACATATAATAAATGCTAATTACCTATTTAGATGTCAATGACGACCGTTTTTATCCCGAAATGAGAGTTTAAATAGGCTACGGTTGAGAAATCACAAAACAACCGTAAAATGAGGCAAATAACATTTTCTCTTGTTTTACAACATGGAAACGGAGTCCATGAGAAAATTGCGGCACCCCTTTCAAAGAAGGCCTCCTAGGGGTGGATTCAGCTGAAGAGGGGAAGGGGTGCACTATTTACATTCGTCGTGGGCGTGTTCCCCACAATGGCCGTGGCGCCATGGGGGGGGGGGGGCAGCCCGTCGGGGAAGGCTGGCCCTCCGCGGCCGTCTGGCAAGATTGACCATTTTCGTCGGGGAAAAGCAAAATAAAAACATTGTATAATTGTTCCTAAAAATAGGAAATATTTAAAAAAAATGGGCCAATAAGGGTGAAATAACCGCCTTTCACTACTGGTTCCCGTTTTAAGTTTGACAAAGGCAAAAAGGGTGATTGTCCTGTTTCCCGTGTTTTGGGGCGATACATTAATGTTTTGGTTAAATTTTAGTCAGGATGGGGGCGCAACTCAACTTTGCTAATTTTGGGGAGGTCGGATGCGCCCCCATGATTATTGGATATTAACACATCAACACACTCCTGATGCCATTTCCGGACATCTAAGATCACAATTTCTCAGAAGAACATGCTTCCAGACCCCTAAAACCATATAAAAACGTTTTCGACCGGTCAAATCACTCTGGTGCATAGGTTCATTTCTATAACCGATAACAGCGTATTGTTGATGCGGATATGTTTTATATTTTCCATTTTTCCGATAAAACTACCCAACCAATATTAACAAGTTTTATATCAGATTCAAGCTCATTAAATTCCCTGGTTTGGGCCAGCACGAACAAAGACATAATTGACGAGTGAGGGAGTAATAACCGAGTTTGAAACATCCAAAAACCTAATATTTAAGAAATTCTCTATCTAAATCAACATGAGAAGCTGTTACAAATCAACGTTTTCCGATGAAATGTAAGGGATTTTCCTAGTTATTCTTCACAGGTAGATACAACAATAATGTATAACATCCGTCTGGGCCATTACATGAAAATCATAAACATAATACTTAAAAACGTAATTTTTCCCAGAAGTCATGTTTTTCTAATGAGGAAGGCGACCTTGTAGAGCAACAAATGATACAACGTTACACATGTTACACCGCCTCCCCCATTTCAAAAGTCTATATCCATCCCTGCCATCTAGTCGGAGCTAAAAATACGAAGAACGTTCGAAATGAATGAAAGATGTGTATAAAAGCAATCTTTAGAATGGGAGACTGCGGTAAATAGGCCTAAATGATTATTAGCGGATTTATTTGCAGTTACAGGAGGTGGGAATGGAAGCGGACTTCATTTACGAGTTGGAAGGTATGGGTGCGATGGTTTCGTACGTACGAACCCTCAATTTGAAAAAGTAGACCTACTTTTCCCTTCATAAACTATTGAGCTTGATACACACACGATATAAAAAAGGCCGCTGGAATTTAACGGAAAACCTGTAAAACTGCCAAATTGAAAAAATACACTTTTTTATTGTCGAATTAAAAACCTATGACGTGTTTGGCGACTGAAATGTGGGGCCAAAATCCTTGAACTCGCATCTCAGGCTCTCCATTTAAAATCATACGTAAGATCATTGGAAGTTTTAAAACCTGGATGAAGATGTACAGAAGAGGTTTTACACTTAAAAAAACTTTTTAAGTTGTCACGAAATAACACAATATCTGGCATGTGATGATTGAATAATAAAAAGAGTAGTAAGCCTAATCTCAATCTAATCTCAATCCAATCCAATCCAATCCAATCCTAATCTCAATCCAATGATGGCCAGGCTGCGAAAAAATACTAACCTCAGCCCAATCGTGGCTTGGTTAGAATGACGCACCTCTGAATATTTGGAAAAGGAGCACCTTTAATTAACAAAATCGAGGCACACGGAGGTGTTCAACATGCGAAAGTGAAGCCACTGGAAATTCTTTTGATCCTGAGAAGGGCGGGGATACCGGGTTGCATGGGGTTCAATCGAATGGAGGATGTGGGGGAGGGGGTCTCCAAACCTGAACCCTTCCCTCCCTCTCCGGGCCTGGAAGGCGTCCAGAAGGGGCACTTCAAATTGTATGCATGACAGTAGTGAGGTTTCGCAAATTTACGAAAAACAAAAACGGATAGGCCTACGTCACACTTTTATTTTTGAAAGTTGCTAAACGTGTTCAAAAATATATTTAGGCCTACCTATGCGAATCGTTGATGATCGTCTTAACTTACTATGACAGTATTCAAGGTGTTCTACTCAATCGTTCATGACGATATCCGTTTTCGTATTTTTTCGTATTTTTGTAAAGTTGCGAAACCTCACGAATAACACGATTTAGGCATCACTCCGGGACGTTTCACATTATGTGAGGTCTCACCACAAAATGAGTCACATCGTAGGTGAGATCAAATTGAGATAATTGTAAAATAGGTCTGAAGTCAATATTTAAGAAAATTAGGTTTAATCAATTATGAGTACTATGGTACTTATATTTTATTTCACTTTTTAGGTCAGTTTTCATGCAAGAAATTGTCTTTCATGCAGATTTTCTAAAATTTATAGCCTTTTGTTTTTTTTTATCTTCAAAACTTTTTATAGAAACTTCAATGTTCATATCTTTGAATATCCCATCATTCAAATTGTAGATTACAGATTGTACTGTGCTATGCCTAATGTACCAATAACTCAGTTTTAGATTTTCCATGAGAATAATTTTGTAGTGATACCTCACATATGTGGGATGGTATCTTACTCGACAATGAACAGCTTCAAAGAAGGAGTGAGAGAGATGGATTTGGAAAGGTGTCAGGGGCGTCCAGGATTGTCGACCTCGGTTGGATTCTGACGAGCAAAAAAAACCCCTTTTTACCGATTTTTACCCCAATTTCTGGTTTTTGGGTGTTTCTCGTCAGATTTAACCCCTTCTCGTCTGAAGGGGCTGGGTGGTGCTCATTTCCATTGAAGGGGGTGCTCGAGGTCCAGATTTCCAAATTTCCTGCCTAATTTTACGGGGTTTTTTTTGCATCCAAAGGGGGGTGCTCAAGCACCTCAACACCCACCCCCCCCCATCCCCCACTGGGTGTCCCCTCCCAAAAACCATTAAAAAATATATGATATATATGATAGCTAACTAGACTACTATATTCATTTAACTACTACCGTCATTTAAAAAGAACGGGTCCTCTGATTTCAGTCACAGTCATTTTTCATATAGGCCTAATGTCGGAGACTATTCACACCCCCTCCCCATCCCATTCTCTATGTGATGCGCAAGTGAGTTGTGAAGTGTGAACATTTACAATCCATGCGTAGAAAATACCACCCTTTCTCCACTTTCAACAAATCCGTCATATTGTATTATTTATAACGAAAATCAATATTAGACGACGGGAAAAACCCAGATAGCCAAAAATGTAACAAAGAGGGCGCTTTAGAGAATTCTTCGAAAGCAGTCGGGTACGGTAACATAGCTTAGCTTTTCAACCTAGAATTTCAACATTTTTTTCAAGTAAGAATGTACTATATACTGTTATATAGATATAAAAAATATTGGATAAATGAAAATATAAATTTACTTACTAACTTAGGTTTTTTGCTGAATAATTTAGCCTCTGCTTTCATGCGCCATCGCTGAACTTCAAACCAGCCTCAGTTCCCCTCAGTCTACCAGCCTGCCTTTCATGGATGGACCTATCCTACCGTACCGTAGTAGTCCTGAGCTGAGCGTAGGCCATAGGGAGGCCTAGAGCATAGGCCTACTCTCCTACCTAAGGATGTTGTAGGCTAGCGATGCAGCAAATTGTATACCTAGTCAAGGAAAGGCATAGGCCTACGCTGGGTGTTAAAGAGAGCGACGAGAGGTCTGGATATTGACACAATATTCAGACTGATGGATCCTGTCAAGTAAATAGAAGAAGTAGGCCCCTAGAAGTAACTTGCAATCATTTGAGTGGTGGATTGGGTTCTGTGCCGTGAGTTGGTTACACAGGAGTTAGACAAGGACTAAGGGCCTAGGCCTAAGCATGGTGTAATAAAATATCACAACTGGTTCGTTTTTATTAATTGAATTTCCAGTTATATTTTTTTTTCTGTTTAAAGAAAAATATCTCATGAAAAATATTTTACTTCATAATAAGTAACATCATTATCATGCATTGATCATTTTCTTTTCTCTATGATCTGTTCCAAAATTTTAACCTTGTTTCAGTGGAGGTGAGATAAAAAGTACGCGCGTAAAAAGTAACTATGAATTGGCTTGCAGAGCAGTAACATTAAATAACTGTTTCTTGAAAAATTACTTCAGGATCACCCGGTTAATGTAAACAGTTAACAATTAACATTCTTTAATAAAGTTCTTACAAACAACATACAGTAAAAGATAGAGGGTGTACAGTACAACAAAGGCAGCCTGAACTATGTTGCACGACCTTTACATTTAAAAAACAAAAGAAAACTCAGATATCACAATTTGTATAATAGGATATACTGTATAGCATCATGTTCAAAACAATGCAAGTTTAATTAACATATACCTAAAATCGATTGATGAACTAATTAAAATTAGTTTATCAGTCGATTTTAGGTATCCATCAAGGTAGGTAACCATGTAAATAAAATTTTTACCGTAACATTGACTTACAGTACTGTAGTGGCATAGATGTATTGTCACAGATATGAAGAAAAATCATTGTCATTAATTTTGAAATTATCTAACTTGTAGCTTCAAATTTAAAACCTTTGCGAATAACAATTTAGTATTAAAA
This sequence comes from Nesometra sesokonis, assembly GCA_025631205.1. Taxonomy (NCBI): domain Eukaryota; kingdom Metazoa; phylum Echinodermata; class Crinoidea; order Comatulida; family Antedonidae; genus Nesometra; species Nesometra sesokonis. The sequence continues at coordinate 1,705 of JAOTQE010010691.1, read as the reverse complement.
ATTGTTTATTTCAATTTTTACATGAAAAATGCACTGAATTATAGAGACTTCCATCCATCCAATTTCATTTTATTTTAGCATAATTTGTAATGTTAGACATATTTTTGATATCCCCGTTCCTAGTGCCATGATCATTATTAAATCTATTTTTGTCCTGTTTTCAGCTGACAATACATCTTTAAAATAAGGCAACCATCTTTCTGAGAATGTTGATACTTTGTCCAAAATAATTTGTTTAGCAATAAATGAGTGGAGTCCATAAACAATTTGGATGTGGCAAAACCATAAAAATAAACAAATACACAACAGCTATTGTTTCATTTTGTTACTGGTTGTTACCGTAGCAAATCCAGGGGTTTCACCATGGCAACCACCAAAATTGTTGAGGGTCACCACTAAAAGGTGCACCTGTTATAATATGGCTGCCTGTTATAAGATTGCAGCCTGTTATAAGAGGACTGCCCCATGGAAAATGACCGCTAACAAAAACATAAATTGGGCTAAATACTGTAGTTGCAAAATTAGAGAAAAGGGTTTTTTTATGTCGTTTCAGTCAAGCTAATTGACAACCTATCACCTGGTTGGACTTTATGGCATGTTGTATGATCCGGGCAGCAAATTGGGCCATTGCAACCTCCAGAGCATAATCTGTGATCGCATTGATGTATCTGGTGGTTGGGAGGAGTACTTAGGGTCTCAAAATTGGGGCCCCAAGTACCCTTGTTCAGAAGATATGAGCACTCCCATCAGAGAAAAAGAACCATAAAGACAATTATGAGGTGTCATGACAAAATGAGTTGTGTTATACCAGGCCAATCATTTTGAGATATTCACAAAAATAGACAGAGAGTCATAATTTCACAAAAATGAGATTCCTGTTGATTTGTTAAGTTTAGTAATTAAATTTTATGATTACAAACTTCATCTTTACATTTATTTAAAATAAACATTTTACATTTGTAAAGGCTGTTTTTCAAAATTGATTTAAAGTGGATTTTCTCCAAAGTGTCTTTTCATGCACCTATGTTTTAAAATGATTTTTCTTTGATTATACTGAAGCTGTTAACATCATTTAAAAACCAATTTAAAGCTTATAATTTCTTCTATGGGCCAAATACAACAATAGCTCAATTTTGGTTTATACAACACGACTCATTTTGTTGTGACACCTCACAATTATTCAGTTGCAAAGATCATCACCTAGAGAACAGTGGTGGGGGGTACCCCTAGATCTGCTGCTGTGTTAGTAAACATAGGTGAGGGTGCAACCATTAATGATGCTCTTGTTTCATTCTGTTACTGTTAGTATGGATACATCATCAATGGCATATAGCAAGGGAAACAAACAAGAAGTACAAGTTGAACACCTCGACTACACATATGTTGCACAATGCACAGACACAAAAGAATTGGAACGGATCATTCGGAAACTAGAGTAAGAAATTGTTTAAATGTTTGATTGTTCATATTTTACTATCAATAATAGTAGTTGCCTGCAATCGATGCAGAACAGAAGTTCTCACATGAGAGATCTTTTGATTTGCGATGACGTGGAACATAGAAATGACTGATTTCATAACAATGCCCATTGTAGAACTGTGAGTATTGCCTTGTCACCCTGTATCTAGCTATGCTCACGCTAGCCATTCGCCGAGTCACCAATGGCTACTAGAATTCTCATTTGGCGCAAATAAAAATGCCCTTT
>JAOTQE010010690.1:0-22637 GCA_025631205.1 Nesometra sesokonis | reverse complement strand
GTTCGAGGCAAGAAATCCTGCTTTCCACACCCAGTACCTTTTGGTTTCTAAGCCAATTGGGAAGCGAATTACTAGATTGATCGAGTGAATAAAGTATTGAAAGTTTTTTTGAATTTGAACTCTTTCAACTACTTAGGACAAACAATAACTGATGATGGAAAATGTGAGTTGGCGATAATAAAAAGATTTAAAATAGCAAGAACTGCTTTTATCGGTTTAGAGAAGATGCTTACATCAAGGAACATCAGTAAAAAGACACAATTGAGATTAGTCAAGTGCTATATATGGTCAACATTACTATATGGGTGCGAAACATGGACTTTATCACAACAGATTACGAAGAAACTACAAGCCTTTGAAATGTGGGTTTACAGAAAATACTGAAAATTTCATGGAATGAAAGGAAAACAAATGTAGAAATTTTGGAAATCCTACAAGCAAAACAATATGTAATTCAAGCAAAAAAGAAAGATTGTATACTTTGGTCATTTAAATGACCAAATGAAGAAATGACCAAATGAAATGACCAAATGAAGAAATGATATGCAAAGAGTACTGATGGATGGTCAAGTGGAAGGAAAGAGATTTAGAGGACGTCCTAGAATTGATTGGATAAGAAATATATATGAATAGACTAAGTCAACATCATATGTAGAGATGGTTAGAAAGACCCTTGAGAGGAAAGTTTAGAGAAGCATGGCAGTCAACTTTCTAGATGGAGATGACACCTGATGATGATGATGCATATATGTAGGGGGGTAAAGTAATTTGAACTACCACATTTGTGACATTCTTCTACAGTTGAACCTCCCTGTGCAGACACCTCTTGTAATCAGATACCTCCCATAAAGGACACTCATTCAAAAGCCTCTTTGTTCTTCTTATGTAATTAATGCATTTGGCACCTCTCATAAGTGGACACCTCTCGTAAGCGGGCACCAACATTTTTTGTGTTAAAATTTAGATTTTTCGTACGCTAATTTACCTCCCTTAAGTGGACATCCTAGAAAATTTGTATACATCAAATACAGATTACCGTACAAAGTCTAAAACTTTAATGGGTGACAATTATATTACTTCACCAATTGATCTTAAAAATTGATAAATAATTTAATAAAATATAGAATGTGGTTTTAGAAATTTGAGAGGCAATTTGTGTTGAGAATTCCGTGAAATAAGCAAATTTTTTATTTTACCAAGTTTGGCCCTCTATCAGCAGAAATTTTCGTAAGTAGATACCTCCCTTACGGAGGCATCTTAACCGGACACAAAGGTGTCCGCTTACGGGAGGTATAACTGTACCACTTTTGCAACCTCCTACTACAATTAAATTAAGGTCCTGTCAGAATTATTCTACTACAGTTACTGCAATAATCTATTGCTAATAAGTCTAATGCAGTTACTGTAGTAATCTATTGCTATTAAGTCTACTGCAGTTACTGTAGTAATATATTGCTAATAAGTCTACTGCAGGCACTGCAGTAATCTATTGCTACTAAGTCAACAGTTACTGTAGTAATCTATTGCTATTAAGTCTACTGCAGTTACTGTAGTAATCTATTGCTATTAAGTCTACTGCATTTACTGCAGAAATCTATTGATATTAAGTCTAATGCAGTTACTGCCATAATCCATTGCTATTAAGTCTACTGCAGTTACTGAAGTAATTATTATGGTTACAAGGTCACAAGGAGTTGGATCCCCTTCCTTTTGGTAATTCTTTTTGAAATACAGTGACAATGTTGGGCAGATACTATAAGCAGTTTTTAGATGGTCTTAACAAGGTATATCTACTTGATGGTTTACATAACTTCTGAATAAAAAAAAAGTTTGAGGTCCCGAAACCAGACCAAACTTCGACTTGAGTGGATACAATGTTAAAGATAATGGAACAATGTATACTGTATTATCGTTAAAATATTTCACAGTTAAGGATTTTATTTATGATTGATAGTGATTGTAGGTCTATTAGTCTTAAATTTAAAAAAAATAAATAAATAAATAAATTATTAGAATATTATCATTAATATTAGAATTCAAAAATAAAAATAAAATAAACGATAGAAGAATAAAAGAAAAGAAAAAAATGGAATGGCAATCCTGATTATACAGTGATTAAAAATCAGTGTAAAATAATTATAGAAAATGTTAGCGTTTATCATCAGGAGTCAAGACGCCTGCCTGTCATGTTTCAAATTTAGTACTAAACTCGTTTATCGCTCAGGAAATCCCCTACACCATGATGATTGGAACATCTTTCATGACACTCAAAATACTATTTAGCAGGCGCTGATCCAAGGGGAGGCCCAACGGACCCAGCCCCCCCCCCCCTTTTGAAACCAAAAAATATATTTTTTTGCACAATATTGAACAAAACGGGAAACCACACCCACCCGGATCTAGAAGTGGGCCCCCCTTTTGGTGGATCCTGGATCCACCCCTGTTTAGTACATTTAAAATTCCTCCAATTATTTATAATATCCCACATCAGCCCCTTCTACTGATTAACTTAAATGTTTACCATGGTGCTTGCCTATGATGTTGGGGTGAATGCTGTTACTTTATACTAGTGATCACGGATGATTGTTTCAAAATCAATAATCACTTTGTTCTTATGAAAGACCGTTTTAAAGTAATTGTCTAAATGAGATGACTTTGCTAAGAACATCTGTTTTAAACATGGATTTATTTGCATGTTAAGACTAGCAATCCTCTGTTGTTATGATAGATATGCTGCCTTGATACTCATGAAGTTACGCCAACCATGTGATTATGATGTAAAAACATTTTATGAATAAATGATAGTTGACTGAATTTACTGCTTGGTCGTAAAATGTCTGCCTACCCTACCAATTTTGGGCGTACAGTAAGCTATTCACTTTTCTACTACCAACCGATTTAGTAAGGTATTTCTACTTCCTTTTACAAAACTACTAAAAATCTAGACAATCAATGTATAAAATATGCTAATTTAGCAAAATAGATACAAAAAATGTCCCAAAAATGAACGGAACGGGGAAAGCACAGAAGTTTGGAAAAATAACAATTTTTGGTTGTCATCATAAAATCTTTTTTAAATGGTCAACTTCAAAACACATGGGCTAGCCAGTGGAAGTATGTGTCCTCTATCCTAAGTACCATGGGTCTGGGATCCTACTTTTGACATTGCAAATATTGGCAAGTATCTAAATTATTATTTTTTTTTTACATCTCTTAATATACAATTAAAAACAGGTTTTCCACATGTACTTGCATTTAAATGTGAAAAAAATATGTGATCTTTTTTTTGCATTTTTTGATAAGAAATCAGGACCACCCAGATACCACCTTGCATCCAGCTCGTTGCGAGACAGAGATGTTAAACACACCAAGGAGGTATAAAAATAATATTTTTATACCTCCTTGAACTCACCATACCACCACTCAATTACTTACCGACAAAGTGGCAAAAGAGGCTGGCGGGCCTTGTTGTGTGGCCCGGCTTTAGTACACTCACTAGACTTCTTATACAGTACTCTAACAGTACTGTACTATAAAGTGTAGTATCGTTTCTGCATCAACAATATAGGGGTCTACTACTTTTTTAGGCAGAAAGAGTTTTTCATCATGAAGTTTACCATCCGTTAAAAAAAGAATGTTTCTTGCAGTTCAACCTGGCATGATGTTGTTTGTTGTGCCATCTTAAAATTCTGAATGGGGACTAGGTCTAATTTAGATAGGCCTAACCCTAGGCCTGGTCTGCCACCTAAACTTGCCCTATGCCTAGGCTAAATCTGTTTCAGTGTGGCAAGCCATATGTAATGTCCTGTTGCAATTTGTACAAACTTAGGCCTAGGCTTAGGCCTAGGCCGCCCTAGCCTAAACCAGGCTTACCATCGGTAAAACGAATCCATCGTTGTAATCAGTATGCTCGCCTATTAAATTCACTCTACCTGGTGCACAACCTACAAATTCTGGCTTGACACCAAATATTTTAAGGAACTTATTGCAAAGTTTAGATAATGACTTGTAAACCTGTGGTACTTCAGTGATCGACATGTTGCAGAGATAAACATTGAGGTAATGATGCAATACACATGCGTGGATCTGTACCCAGGATTATTACGTCATAGCCACGTCATCATCATCATCATCATCATCATCAGATCATCATCATCATCATCATCAGATCATCATCATCATCCGAACCCGTTGTTAGTAATTAATAATTAGTTTATATCAGTGTACAGTTGAACCTCCCGTAAGCGGACATCCTCGTGTCCGGGAAAAGTGTCCGCTTACGGAAGGTGTCTGCTTACAAGAATTTCCACGGATAGAGGGCCAAAGTAGTAAAATGTATACGTCCCTGTCTCACATTTTACGCATTCTGTATTTTGTTAATTTTTTTTTTCATTTTTAAGATTAGTTCAGTAATGGACTATGATTCTCAGCCATTACAGTACAAGGACTATAGAAATTAAATCACAAAAGTTTCAGGGATGTCCGTAAATGTAAATTTACAAAAAATCTTAAGACAAAAAGTGTCCGCGTCCGCTTACGGGAGGTGTCCGCTTACGGAAGGTACCAAATGCACTGATTAGATAGGAAGAACAACGGGTCTTTGAATTAGTGTCCGTTATGGGAGGTGTCCGCTTACGAGAGTGTCTGTACAGGGAGGTTCAACTGTAAATATTGTTAATTATTTATTTTTATTTGATAATGTATTTCTGTATTTTATTGTGTGTGATTGCGCCTAAAATGTGTTCTGCAAAGACAAAATAATAATCTATGTGAGGTGTCACCACAAAATGAGACGTGTTGTACAGAAAACCAAAATTGAGTTATTGTCGTATTTGGATAGAAAAGATTATAAGCTTTAAATTGGTTTTTAAATGAGGTCCATAGCTTCAGTGTATAACCAGAGAAAAATCATTTTAAAACAGGTGTATGAAAACACACTTTTGAGAAAATTGACTTTAAAGATAAACTGTTGACTTCCTGTATGTTTTTCCATTGATTTTGAAAAACAACCTTTACAAAATGTAGTTCAAAAACAGGTTAACTGTAAATAAACATAAACAGGAAGTTTGCAATCATAAATTACTAAACCTAACAAAACAACAGAATTCTCATTTTTTGTGAAATTATTACTTTCTATTTTTGTGAATATCTCAAAATGACTTGGCGTACAACACGACTCATTTTGTCACGACACCTCACAAATGTGTCAAAATTATTGTTTAGTACATACCAAAGAATGATTAAAAAATACTTGAATGCAATAAAACATTTCTTTTCAAGTTTTTACTTTATTTAGGTCTTAGTGGCAGTATAATATTGGGGCTTTTATCACAATAAGTATCCTTGTTACTTTCAACAAAAAAAATCTACAGTTAATCAACCATACATTCGTAATAATACACATTATTGAAATATTTGAGAACCCCACATATTAAAATCAATGCTGTTGACACCCAAAAATAATCAATAACCAATGCTTTCTATGGTCATTACTAAACACCCACAAATTACAATACCAATACCTTATATGGTAATTGTGAACACCAATGTATATGCATATTCAACACAGAGTTATTATTTGCATATTTTGTACCAATATTGTGTAGTGTTAAGCAATATTATGTAAAACTGCTTTTTAGTAGTCAGTGGTAATTTAAGAAATTTTTTCTCTATAATTATTAAAGTCAGTCAGCTGCAACGCTGGTTTTATAATAGTACTACTGTTACTAGTATCTAACAAATTAAAATAGAGTAGGCCTTCCTATTGGATGATACCCGTATGAAAAACGCCCTTTTTCATTGAATTCCAATGTTTTAGGAAATACGACCCCATATTCGGGGAATAGGGCTACGCCTATTCAGGAAAACCCAGACATGGAATATCCATATGCATTGAATATCCCTAGTTATATTAGGGGATACCCCAGATCATACCTTTTTCAGGGAATAGTAAAACCTATATAAAAAAATACTGTTATTCTAAAAATAAGGAATGCTTGTATTCATGGATACAGTACCCAATAAGGAACACAACTACCCTGGGATACAACCCAGCCGAGTACTTGGTGTTTTTTATTTCCAGAGTCCATATTCAGTGGCGGTCATTATTTGGAGGGATTCTAGAGAATGAATAGCAAAGCTCACCAATAAGTGGTCATTAATTAGAGAAACCTGTACTAGCAACACTTATTATCATAACTATATTTGTTTCACGTTTTCTAAAATTTGCAGTGCCGTAGCCAGCATGAGGCAGACGAGGCGGTCGCCTCGTCTGAAATTTTCAAAAGTTGTCTTTTTATGGGGGACTCACCCTCTGATCAACTCTGGCTACGGCCCTGATTTGTGTACTTCATTGGCAAGATAAAGACATACTGGTATTTTCATAATGCTCACAAAATATGTTTTTTCTTTAAAATTGGAATTACAGTGAGTACGGTAAATCAGCCAATATGTACCATGGAGTTTATAAGATTTGTGGAGGTTTCTGTGTGGTGTTTATTCGAAAGCTGCAATTATATAAAAATATCGGTGTAGTGCTTTAAATGACATAAAATATCTTGCGTATTCACTCTTGGAAATACAGCGCTTTTTTCGAGAGCTGAAGTCGGCAAACTAAGATTTATTATTTGGTGAGTGTGGTACTTATTGGAAGATTTACAGTATTACACTACAACACCAATATAATTAAATTACACAATAAAATTCAAAATGAACATGCTAGTGAATTAATTATATAAATACCTTAAAAAACAATGATTTATTAGTGGACAAATTGATATATTATTTATAACTTAACTATTGTTAAAAGATGTATCGTCACTTGAAAAATAATTGTAAAAAAAAATTAGATTAAGTTGCTATTTGGGAGTGGGGGGAGGGGCTACAGCCCCCCGTTGGGGAGAAAATTAAGATTTCGTCAGGGGCTTTGTACGGTAATGTCAAGGGACAGGTGAAGCCCCAACACCAAAACAGGCTAAAAAAGGATGCAAAACACGGCAAATAAGGGTGAAAACCGGGGACACGCCCACCTCAAAATTAAACTTGCCCAACGCGTCGGTGGACCCGTGCCTCCTGTAGGGGGCTTTGCCTTGCTGTCGGGGAATTCCTGCCACCACCACTGTCCACGCCACAGATATGCCACTGTTGTTAAATGCTAAAAATTACCAAAAAGAACTTCAAAGGACTGGAAGGTTTCATGTCTTACTTTTGATATCTAGTTTAAAAATAGTAAACAATAAAGTACACAGTTGTCTATTCTGAAGGTTTTAATTTTCACATTACATTGATAAGTGCAATTTTATTTGATCTTAATTTAATCAAATGCAGGTACCATTGTCTATTAATTTTTGGTGATTTTTTTCAAGTGACAATACATCTTTGAAAATAGGGAATGGTATATTTGTTAATACTGTTGTATATGCATCACACACATTATAATTCATTAGAATTATCAATGTTAAACCCATAAATTAGGAAGAACATATTAAAAAAAAGTGCTGAAGCCCTACACATGTAAAATCATAGTCACTACTGTTGTAGATCAACTTTGGGTTCAATTATTATTTTCTACTTGGAAAATTTATAGACATCAAACACCAGGTTCTTGGTGGTAAAACAATCTTTTTGGACAAGGGCTATAAATCGTACGCCCAGTGTACACAAATGATACTAAAAACCCAGTATCTAGTACATTCCTAATGATGATGTAATTTATGTTGAAATATTGAATCCTGTCATGATGGCGTGTATCTTATTTCTTGGAGTATGTATACTAGAAACCAGTGTTGTACTGTACAACTTTCGAGGAGAGTAGTATTCTAGCCCGGTATGTTGGTACCAGCGATGGACAGAAGGGGTAGCACAAGGACGTAATCCTTGAGAAACAAAAAATTTAAATTGAAATATCTTGTCTACTTGCCAAATGACGATGATGGTGATGAAGAGGATGGGGATGATGATGATAATGATGATGATGGTTGTGGTGGTGGTGGTGATGGTGATGATGATGATAATGATGATGATGCTAATGATGATGATGATGACAACCATGATGATTTTGATAATTGTAGCACATACATATCTACTACAAGAGGGCTCAAGTGAGGGCTCAAATCGCTCTATTATATGGTTACACCATCCCCCAAGTTATCTTCAATTTATCTTGACCTTTATCCCAGAATCTTTTATGTTAAAAATTATCTCTAAAGCATCAACTTATATGAACATACTTAATCACAATGAATATAATATATAGTATAATTAATTATATAAAAATAAAAACATTTATATGATTGCAATTTTCATTCGAAGCCGAGGACATTAGCTGAAGCAGACTCGCTTATCTACATTGCTTTTAACATTCATTATTGCTACTATCTTGTTCAAATTGAGGTATTAGGCACTACCCTGGTATAGGCCCACTGCATTGAACATGGAATCACAGGCAGTGTGCAAGTGTATACCCTAGTATAAGTCCACTACCCTTGAACATGGAATCACACTTAGTTTGTGATGTGGACAATAAATCTTGACATGGGAATTCCAGTCAGTATGATGTGAACATATACCATAGTATAAGCCCACTGCATTGAACATGGAATCCCAATCAGTGTGAGATGTGGACATATACCGTGGTATAAGCCCACTACATTGAACACAAAATCACAGTCAGTGTATGATGTGGACATATACCCTGGTATAAGACCAATACATTGAAAATGGAATCCCAGTCAGTTTGTGATGTTGACATATAACTTAGTATAGGTCCACTACATTGAACATGGAATCCCAGTCAGTGTGATGTGGACGTACATGGTATAAGCCTACTGCATTGAACACTGAATCCCACTCGGTCTGTGAGGCTGAAATACGCCTTAGTATTAACATAAAATCACATTCAGTTTTTTCCTTTTAAAAATGTATATATTAAGTCACTGTATATTAAACACCTCAAATGCTTGGTAGGCTTATACCAGAGACAACAGTGGAAACACTGCAAAAGGATCACATACCTCCATTAAGGAACCAGTTTTAGGGGAAACCTCTATTAAAGGACCATATTATTAAAAAACCACTATTATAGAATACCACGATTTTATTAACGAACTTGGCAAATACTACTCTATCAGGGGCCACCCTATACATCAATAACTGTAATAATGTACCAATCTATTAATAGATACTGTAGGTACAGTCTCCATATAATATATGTCAAAAGACAATATTAATTAAAAGGTCATTTTTCAAGACAGAAAAAAATCAGCATTCACATACATTCCACTATGATGAATTGAACTGTTTAGGTGTGTAGAGTTGGGTCTTTTGGGAGGTGCAGATCGGCTTGGGGATGGAAAGATTGTAAAAATGGACAAAATTTAACCCGTTTAAAATTATGAAAGTTGAGCTTACTTTCATACTGTGTAGATATAATCTGCCTGTTTGCACCCCCGACCCCAACCTACCCACTTTGGTAACAATTATCTATCATTAATTAAAATAATTTGTAATACTGTGTGTAATCATCCTGATGATGACATAATTTATGTTGAAATATTGCATCCTGTCACTGAGTGTAAGTTTATAGTTGTCTAACCAAAACTCCATTAGGAAAACGGTGTATTGCTTATTTTACGGGTTAGAGATGCTTATCTGAAATAAACATGTAAAAAAAACCCAAAACTTAACAATTAGTACACTCTACAAAACAGTACTAATTGTCTTACACATTTCTGCAAAGCAGTAATAGTTTTCGTAACTTCACAAAATATGATAAAAGTTATGAATTCTTGCAACTTTCAAGCTGAAGACCGGTAAAAATGTTTCTCACAGTTGATCAGTATTTTATGACAATTATCAGCTATTCCTAAGCATAACATTGGATAGTGGACCTGCTTTCTGTCAATCATAAAACCCAAAAACAGTGAAACTGAAATGGCATTCTCGATAATTAATTTTTGAAAATGATGATTTCCTCAAAAGTTGATAGAAAAATAGGTAACTTGTCAACGTTGATCCTGTTACCAAATTTGGATCGGTAAAGTTGGAGTCATTTTCATTTATTTAACATCAAGATTAACGTCGGGAATCCTCATTTTTTTAAAATAACGATTGAAAACGCCGTTTCAAATCCCCATTTTTGGGATTAACAATCAACAAGAAAACAGGCTTTACTTACAAAAACAAAAATGTGGTGTATCAGTTTCATTTATCTTATTTCGTAAAATTGCAAAGATCTCTACTGTTCTAAGAAACTACACTGTTTTTATCGCAGCTTGGAGCATATTTTTATATGATTTTATCAGTTTAATTTTAAACATTAACTTTTAAACAGCAATTTTAAGCATAATTTTATAATAAACCATACAGTTCTCATAATGAATTTAAAGAAAGCTGATTTGAAAATAAAACAAATGTTACTAAAATTAATTAAGCTTAGTAAATGAACAATTGTTCTAAGGATTAAACTTTACAAAATTACAATAAACAACAATGTATTTGCTCACAAAATCAAATCGATACTAAATATTTGTTCATAATACAATGCAGTAATAATGCAATTGTGATAAATTATTAATAATATTCTGTGCATAGTAAAAAACAATCGAGGGAGAATAGCTTTTTAATATTTATTTTAACGTAATAAAAGTGCATTATTGTTAGTTCTATTGACTATAAACTGTTTTACAACAATCTATTAATTACACGATGTTTAAAATTTTCTATATGAAATTATGAACCATAAAAAAAAATATTCTGAATTGTATAGTATAAGCCCACAATACTGAACATGGAATCACAGTCAGTGTGTGATGTGGACATATACCCTAGTATAAGCCCACTACACTGAACATGGAATCACAGTCAGTGTGTGATGTGGACATATACCCTGGTATAAGCCTGCTACATTGAACATGGGATCCCAGTCAGTGTGTGATGTGGACATATACCCTGGTACAAGCTCACTACATTGAACATGGAATCCCAGTCAGTGTGTGATGTGAACATATACCCTAGTATAAGCCCACTACATTGAACATGGAATCACAGTCAGTGTGTGATGTGAACATATACCCTGGTATAAGCCCACTACACTGAACATGGAATCACAGTCAGTGTGTGATGTGGACATATACTCTGTTATAAGCTCACTACATTGAACATGGAATCACAGTCACTGTGTGGTGTGGACATATACCCTGGTACAAGCTCACTACATTGAACATGGAATCACAGTCAGTGTGTGATGTGGACATATACCCTGGTATAAGCCCACTAACCATCATTTTTGGAGGGCTTATAGCCAACTCAGTACAGAAATTATTTTAATAATGGAACGTAAGGGGCAAGACTAATTGACATTATAAATTTTGATTAAAGTTCATTAGGTGTACATCCCCATTAGTAAGTTTGTCAAGTCTTATCACAATGGATAATTGGATTAGTTTCCACTTGATCGTTTAGCTGTACATTATATTCCTATCTTCCATAAACATTCAATTTGATAAACCAATGAGGTGGTTAATTTAAAATTACCCTACATTTATTTAAAAATGTAGGGTAAAATTGATCAAACTCTCAATGGGAATGTACACATCATGACTGTTCAATTTGTTCATTTGCACCATTGAAAAATTTGTTTTAACTGACACTATTTATTATTACTATTCCTGAATAACATTATGTGGATGGAAATAAGCATAGTACACTTTATATAACAGAAAGACAATTTATGAAGAAAAAAATGAAAGAAATATGCAAAACATTAGAAGCAAAATTACAAAAATTATATGTCATTAATGACGTTTACTATTTACACTTTGTGGAACGGTCTTGCACAGCAAGACTCAGGTAGCGAAATAATCTATATGTTACAGGATATACTTTTTTCATCAAATATACATAATATTCTACTATATCTAAATTAATCAATTAATTAATTAATCAAATATATATAATATTCTACTATATCTAAATTAATCAATTAATTCTGTGTTCAAAGAAGGACACAATGTTAAAAACCATGTTACATAGCTCGCAACAGAAAATCATAGAAAAATCAATCAAATATTAATTCAGTGTTTAAAGGACTGATGCTAAACACTGTGTTGCATAGCACGCAACAGATATGGTCCAATAAATCATAGATAAATCAACAAAAATAAATTCAATGGTTAAAGAAGGAAATTGTGTTAATGTTACATAGCTCACAACAGATACAGTCGCATAAATCATACATATACGCATAGATACTTAAATAAAAAGTTAATTTAGTGTTCAAATAACTACTTAATGAAAATAGTGTTACATAGCTCGCAAAGATATAGTCACAAAAATCATAGATAAATAAATGAATGTAAGTAAATTCAGTGTTTAAAGTATGAAATAATGTTAAACACTGTGTTATAAAGCTCGCAACAGATACAGTCCAATAAATCATAGATATATAAATCAATAAAAAGTTAATTCAGTGTTTAAAGAAGGACTGATGTTAAACACTGTGTTACATAGCTTGCAACAGATATAGCCCAATATATCATAGATATATAAATCAAACAAAAGTTAATTCAGTGTTTAAAGAAGGGCTGATGCTAAACACCATGTTGCATAGCTTGCAACAGATATAGCCCAATAAATCATAGATAAATCAATAAAAAGTTAAGTTAGTGTTCAAAGAAAGAAAAACACCATGTTGTATAGCTCGCAACAGATACAGTCCCATAAATTAAAGATAAGTTAATATACTTGAAATCATGATAATCATATATATATAAATCAGGCATTTACCCAACAGGATCTGTTTCAAAAGCAACACCTCGAAATATAACATAAACAATGATATACTCAAAGGTGCATTGCTCACCGAACTCTTCTATTTGCTATTTTGTACGTTAATTCTTAATATGTCAATCCACCTATTACATGGCAAATCTGGTAATAACAACAAAACGTTAATAAATAATAATCTATAATTTACTTAAATCAAAAGTGAATAATATTTTATTAGTGCAAAAACAAAATTTACATGATTAAATTACAATTCATTGGTTAGTGGTAGAAAAAATATTCAGCGGTATGGAAAGCAACCTTCGCCAAATATACAAAAGCTAACAATGTAATGTACAGAACTTTCACAAACAAACAAGACATAGTACTATTTTGTTCTTAAAACTATGTTGTTCATTTGTTAAATTATGTTGCAATGGTGTTTTTGTTTGTCAAAGTATGCGGTTTGTGAAAGTACATTATTTGTTTGACTTATTTGCAGCGATTGCATTCCATACAGTAAAAATTTAAAATAAAATTTAAAAACTTGAATGCTTATAATGTAAGTTTAAATTAATTACCCGTTATTAATGATTAGCTTGAGTTCAAAAATAAAAATGGCGATAATGTGTTTTAAAACACAACTATGAGTTGCAACTGTGCATGCTACCTTCAAAATAATATGGTTAGGCATGGTATAAAAATACATGTATTTAAAAAATAGCTGCAGACACATACCAAAGGCATACATGTTTACGAAATAAATGTTTTAAACAATTTATAAATATCAAGTGAAGACTTACACAGTGCTGGTATACTCCACATTAATGGAATCATGGCGTTTTAAAGAAAGTTAAACTACGCCGGGTTATTAAGTTAAAGTTACTGTTACAGCGATTTTATATCATTTTACAAAATACTATATATGTATAATGATAAATAATTACAGGTTAAATTAATCAAATTAAAAAATCAACTTAAATTAGGATTTTTTTTCATAATCCACTTTGCAATTTGTTTACTTAAAATCATTTTTTCATGATTATTTTAATTGCTTTAGGTTTTATTAATGTGGCAATTACTGTATTTTCTATAAAATTAGTTTTCAAAAAAGTACCTATTGATTTAAATTATCTTATCACATTTTAGACTTAGTAAAGAGTATGTTCTTAAAAAACAAGGCTGGTGTTTAGTATGAAAGAATACAATAATTATGCTGTGTTTATTAGAACCTGTGAAAACTTGTAACATGAGAAAACACAAGAAGAAGGCATTCACTAGCAAACACTAAAATACCTGCTGTTACAATAAGTTTGGGGGTTACTTGAATTGTGGAGTAATTTCCTGAAATAACATAAAAAATGAAGCTTTTTCCAAGAGTTTACAAGTTCTAATGAATGCAGTGTTAGTATGCTAGTACTGATAATGTACTACTCTGTACTAGGAAAGAAAAATGATATCAAAGTCTATTATTTGATATAATTTTAAAATGTTACATATTTAGAGGGGCAGTTGAACACATTACATTTTATTAATACTTAATTAAAATGGTTACTCACAAAATTTGGTTTACCTACATCATTTAAAGAGACAGTCACAACCACCTTTAAATATTAAAGGGTCAATCTGTATTATTTCTTTCTATCCTATATCATTTAAAGGGATAATCACAACCACTTTTATATTAAAGGGATAATAGGAGTTAGTTAATCTTCCTACACATTTAACAAACCATGTCAATTAAAGGGACAATCACAGCCAGTTTTAAATATTAAATGGGACAATATGAATTGATGATTCTTTCTAACATTTAGCAAACCCATATTATTTAAAGGGGCAGTCACAACCCCTTTTAAATATTAAAGGGAGATTATGTGATAAATAATATAATTTGTTTTTGAGAGAACATATAAAAAAGCTGTTATATATTTTTCATTATTTAACTATTAAGGTTTACGATTGATATTGAATACTTAAATTATGAATACATAATCATACATTAGATTAAAGCTATTGGTTTCATGGACTGTTGCTTAGCTACTTGCTATAGACAATTCAACCACTCTTGATTACCTTATATGGTGTTGTCAACTCTCCCAAAAACGACCACCCAAAAAAAACAAAGTTCACACTAAACCAGACATTTTTTAATTCTTGTACTAACCCTGGTATAAGCCCACTAGACTGAGCTTAAAATCCTGTCAATGAGCAATTTGAGCATAACATACTCTGGTATAAGCCCACTAACATTGAACATTGAAAAGTCAGTGTGAGATGTAGACATATACCCTGGTATAAGCCCACTACATTGAACATGGAATCCCTGTCCGTGTGTGATATGGGCATATACCCTGGTATAAGCCCACTACATTGAACATGGTATCCCAGTCAGTGTGTGATGTGAATATACCCTGGTATAAGCCCACTACCTTGAACATGAAATCCAAGTCAGTGTGTGACGTGAACATATACCCTGGTATAAGCCCACTACACTGAACATGGAATTCCAGTCAGTGTGTGATGTGGATATACACTCAAGTAAAAGGCCACTAACATTGAACATGGAATCCCAGTCAGTGTGTGATGTGGACATATACCCTGGTATAAGCCTACTACACTGAACATGGAATCCCAGTCACTGTGTGATATGGACATATACCCTGGTATAAGCCCACTACATTGAACATGGAATGCCAGTTAGTGTGTGATGTGGATATATACCGAATAATAACGAAATAACGAAATTCGTACATCTTCGCGACGAATTAAAATCGCAATAAAACAAAGAACTTTTCAACTGAAATTTTTATATACTGTATTAGATAATTGTATATTTTTATGTTCTGGAGCAAGTTACAACTCCCAAAAATTTAATAAATAAACAAAATTTGTGATTTATTTTTATGCCAAAAACATTTAAGTTCTTGCCGCGGGTAATGTTGCCTCGCAAGCACCCAAATTTAACAATCCAAATCCAAAAAAGTTATCGATTTGAATCGTCAAAGTTGAACCAAATTCAACTTTGACAATTCAAATCAATAACTTTTTTGACGTCAAGAAAGTGACCCTTTTCCTGTCGATCGTTGTGAAAATCTTCAATTTTCAAATTTAACGATAAAAAATGCTGTTTTTGGGATTGGCGATCAACAGCAAAACTGGCTTTAAAGTGAACAGTCTGGAAAAACAAACAAATAGAATGGTCCAAAGGGGATAATTGTTTGAAGGGTTGCATGGTGTCCTGAGGACAATCAAAGCACATCGATCGAAACGTTGAGTAGGTTACAACTACATACGTGGTGTACCGCAAACGTTACATGTTTATTTCCAAAGAGGGTGGTCGTTATTGGGTGAGTTAGCTGCATTTGGAGGAATGGTAGCACAGATATTTAAGCCATTTCATGGTTTCAACTGCACATGTGCAGATTAAGGTCAAGTCATAAAACGATGCGCGACTTATTGAAAGGAATATAATTGTCGCGCGTCGTTTTATGACTTGACCTTAATATGCACATGCACAGATGAAACCGTGAAATGACTTATTATCACTACTGTGCTAATTTTAATAATATAAGTTTACGATGTAGAAAAAAATGAAAAAAATTTTAAAAAATTAAAGGTATTTTTCGACATGAATACTAAATTAATTATACACCTTCTGATTTTTGGAGTATACTTTAAATGTTTGTTTCAATCAGGAATAAAACCTTCAATAAATACATGGGTTAAAATATACATCAAGTATTTATCTACCCATATTACATAATTAGAAATTCTGAGAATAATTATTGTTCTCGAATATTATTACTTAAATTATTTAGACTAATTGCATTGAAAGTAGGTTTGCTCCAGGCTCTCTATTGTCAGCTGTTTTTGTTTGCGGTTGCTGACGGCGATGCCTGTTCCCGGTCTAGTCATCTGGACACAAAAGAGCTTGATTTTGATTGGCCGCTGGATTTGCTGGTTGTCGTGGAGATGCTTAAGGAAGAAAATCCGCTATGGCATGATTGTAGACTTGTCATTGAACCCCTGAAATAATAATTTGTATAAAAAGCAAATGTTACATTTATTTTACGAAATGTTCCAGAAGCAAATTTATAAGGGAGGGGGGGGGGGGGCACTAACCCTAACACCAGGAGTACATCTCCTCTTAGAGTTTCAAATTTTGTGACTTATGTCTCCACAACATGTCTCTAAAATTAATGTAAACCTGGAAACCATGTAAAAATGAAAAAATTAAGTTTTTTTACTTTTCAAATTTAACATCTAGAAGATGTGCCTCACACGGAAAAGTGCGCCCCATCTTTCAAAAATCCTGAATGCACCCCTGGTTTCATTGGTCTCATAGTCATGCTTTGATGAAAACAAGTTATATTGGTTATGATAAGACCTAAAAAGAAAAATATCTGCGTTGTACACATCTGACCCAAATATCTGTTTTAGATATAACTCTGACAGGCTTTTAGTTATTAAGGCAATACTGTATACACACAATTAGCTCTGTTGGTAATTATGACCTAGAATCAGATTGGTAATCCTAAGTACCAAATCAATGAAGGACCAAGCAACAGTCAGTTTCGGCATTGTCTGAAAGTTTGAAGTAAATCAGCCCAATAGGTTCTAAGATATTTACGTAGATGTACATACAGACATACATACATACAGACACACATACAGAATTAGAGACATATAAACATACACACATACAGACATAATTACAGACATACAAACATACAGACATACATACATACAGAATTACATACAAACAAACATGAAGACATACAGACATACAGACATACAAAAAGACAGCCTTACATACAGTATTCTAACTTATCTAAAAATTGTCAGAATTGAGTATTTCGTTGGAGTACATGACCTCTGACTTGCATTCATGATGACCTTCGAGGAGCGGAATTAAGGGAGGGGACGCCACAGCCGGCATGCGCCCCCTCCCCTATTATTAGCAAAACGTAGTTGTGCCCCCTCTTATATTAGGAGCACAGGGTTTAAAATTGACCATAAAAATAAAAAACAGATGAAAAACAGGCCAAAACAAGGACACGCAAAATGGGCAAGTTATCTTGCCTTGTCAAAATCAAACCGCCAGCCTCGCCCACCCAGACATTGGAAAGGGCGCCCCCTATTTTTGTGGATCCTGGATCCGCCCCTGCCTTCAGCTGCAACCACTGGAGTACACGGACATACAGACATATAGACAGACAGATGGACAGGTAAATATTTTTACTGACCTGAAGTTGTCTGAATTGAGTACTTCATGGAAGTACATGACCTTTGATTTATTTTGATGGTGATGACCTTTAGCTGCAGACATTGTAGAATAGTACTTCCACTGTAGTATATAATTGCCAGGAAACTGACATACATGTGACCCCTGAAAAAAAAAATATGTGCAAGAATTCCTTCAATTAAACCTAAAAATATGTCCTGCTTTTAGTACGCAGGTGTTGCATCATCAATACAATTGCGGCTTCTGTTAGAATCATTTCATCAAGATGTTTTAGGTTTTATTATGAGCGGCAATAATAATGAGGAAGGTTTGTCGTGTTAAGGTTCATTCCCAATTATTTTGTTTTATGAACGAACAAGTTTTTCAGTATGTGTGCAGTATGTGGTTCTATTCTTTACCATTGATTGTAATGTTATTTTTCGGTCATTATCTGTTCCTTTGAAAAAACGAAACGGACTGGAATAAGCGTAACAGTCAGCGTCATCAGTATAGCTGTAGTTTGTATTAGGTTCTTCCTCTTTATGTTTAGTTGTTTGATTATTAGCACCACCACGAGTTCATGCTTTCCAAGGCAGCTATCATTTACCACCAAACAAAAGAGGGTGCAATTACGTGTGTTACCTCTTGGATTACTGCAGGTAGCGAAATGCAATGTAACCTAAGAGATACTCAAGGGCATTCGGAGGTATTTAAAAAAAGGGGTAATCACGTTTTGTGGTGCACCACACACACATGTGCCCCTCCCCTTCTCCCACCCTTTTTGTGGACAAATTTGATAGCATAAGTTCAACAGACTTCATCTGGAGATTCGTGAAGTAGATGTGACGTAACCTTTTTTAGTAGCTTCTCAAGAATTGGAGGTTAGCCCCACGTTCTCAAATTTCAGGATACCCCTGATATCAAAATCAGCAATTATGGGTTAAAATTACCTGTATACTCTCCCCCGCCTTGCAAACGAGAGAGGACTCAATAACACCATAATCAATCCCACAAACCATCGACTTGTCCATGTAGATGGTATTGCCGAGTGACCCGGTCATCTCCTTAGGGTGCTGAATTGGTTTGCGAACGAAGAGAACCGAGAAAATCACGTCACCACGTAAAACATCAAAGTCCCAGGTTAGTACTTCCTGCGCAGTTGAGATTTTGACGAGGACCTTAAAAAATAATTTAAAAAGAATTAAAAACAAAACAATGCAATTGATGATAATATCAAAGAAACTTATGACAGGCTTCAAATAGAAAGAGTGCAAATTTGTGTTCAATACATGTTTTGTTTATTTCTCTACACAAAAATAAAACACAGTACAGTTGTCAGCAATAAAAAAAAATGAAACATTAAAAAAAAAACTAATACTAGTGTGGAAGGGAGCCAAATAAGTTGCAAACAACATTAGGGCTTGGCCACCGGATACAATTTTAGGAAAAAAAAAAAGAAAATAAATAAATAAAATGTTGAAGTTGGGAACTACTATTGAAAAGATTCTAATGAATTTATTCATGAACTGCGTGTTAATCAAGATTTTTTTTTTTCAATTGGATGTTAATATTGTGAAACGAAAATAAAAATTAACAAGATTTCTATGATGACTATCATGAGTCTATTTCATACAGAATTGTAAAACAGGAATATTGCAGTAATTGGCGTATGCTGGTTTTAGTGTGAAGGGTACTTCCCAGGGGCGGATTTAAGGGTGGGGCTTAACAGACTTAAGCCCTCCCCACCTAAAATCGACCCGAATTATTTTTGTTGTATTTAAATAATGGTAATGTAACCTAAAATGATTTTTTTTTATTTTGCTTGTCAAAACAAAATCGGAATTTAAGCCCCCCTCCCCCACTAAACTTCAATCCTGGATCCGCCCCTGCTTCCCCTTTAATGACGGCATACTGCTGGCATTCGTTAGGCAACTTCAGACCCTAGAAGACATATTGCCATAATATTACCGTTACTGATTTAGGTCAGTAGTGTGTGAAAGTGTTCATTGGATAATGTCAGCTTATGCAGTGAAGCAGAATTAAACGAAAGCCGTAACAGTTGGTAAAACAGTGCAATCCATTAAGACTGCCAATTTTACGCCTTTTACTTCAACCCTTTCACACAGGAAACATATTACCAGAATTGGACCTTCTGTGTGAAAGAGTTTAGACGGCAATAATGTAGGCAAGGTTATGGCAACATTGCGGTATAATTTGTGTTAAAGGGCATACACACATAAGCTACATGTAGCTGTCAATTTGTCTAACAAATCTTATCCCTTTGAAAAAATTTGTAAGTTAATGATAGTGACAAGGTAGATAAAGGTAGTTAACAAGGTTAATCCTATAAAAAACTACCGTATACCAGCCTTGCTATTTATCTACCAAATTATTATCATCACATTATAACCAAATAACACAAGGCGGCCCC
This sequence comes from Nesometra sesokonis, assembly GCA_025631205.1. Taxonomy (NCBI): domain Eukaryota; kingdom Metazoa; phylum Echinodermata; class Crinoidea; order Comatulida; family Antedonidae; genus Nesometra; species Nesometra sesokonis. The sequence goes on along the minus strand of JAOTQE010010690.1, from coordinate 2,220 downwards.
TCCCGAATCACAGGAGGCTACCAAGGATATGGTCAGCAATGCCCTACAAGAACAGAGGAAAATACAGCAATTTATAGACCTTTAGACAAGATAGAACTGACATCATAACACTCAATTACGTACTGACCTTATTATCAAAAGCATCACCAAAATATACTACTTAGTTACTAGGTAGTTCTCTGTGGTAATTTAACATGGTTGATCCACCTAGTTGGAGGGTGTTATTTTTTTTCAAAGGGACAATCTCCAAAGATTTTATTATGAAATGCGTTGGAAATTATTATAATTCTAATAAGCCCCTTGGCCAAAACCTTCTATTCAATTGCAAATCAAAAAATAATACATGAACATTTTTCATTTGTATAAATTTGCATATATACATATATAATTATGAAATAAATTTGAAATTGTGGAATTTTTTCCTGAATCTGTGTTTTAATTAATACTGTTTTTTAATAATTCTAAATAATAATATGTGACATTTATATAGCGCTTAATATGGCTAAGGCCTTTAAGTATAAATAATGTATGTACAAGTGTAATGCTTAAATAATTATTTATTTATACCAGTACTAAAAATAATTACCAAACCTTCTTGCTACTTATTAATGATCCATTGTATATATTTGCATATTTACATTCATAATTGTAAAATAAATGTGAAATTGTGGGGTTTTTTTTTAGAATCTGTGGTTTAATAAATAATATTATTTAATACCAGGATTTTTGCTTCTGAATGTGTATAATTTATGAGTATCATAAATAATTACCGAACCTCTTTACATCCATGGTATATATTTGCATATTTACATCCAAAATTGAAACAAATTGGAAAATGTGGGGTTTATTTAGGAACTGCTGTTGAATTAATTCTATTTTTTGAATACCAGCAACTTTTAATTCCAAATTGTACTATTTATGAGTATCAAAAATAATTTCCAAACTTCCTGGTTTTATTAATTTATTAATAATCCCTAAATCATTCAAAATTGTGAAATAAATTTGCAATTTTTCTAATTAGGCAGAAGGTATATTAATGGCTGTATTTCCAAACTGAAAAAGCGTATTCAAGAACATAGCTCCACTGGCTGCCAGTCTGTAAGCGAATTACATTTAAAATTTTGCTCAGGGGCGGATTCAGGATCCACCGAAAAGGGGAAGGGGGGGCCCACTTTCATGTCAACGTAGATTCAAGTGGATGTGATTGCCAGTTTTCTTCAAAATTGTGCCAAAAAATGTATTTTTTGGTTTCAAAAGGGGGGGGGGCCAGGGTCCGTTGGGCCCCCCCTTGGATCCGCGCCTGTTGCTGATCACTTATAAAGCTCTAAATGGCCTTGCCCCAGTTTACATTCGTGACCTTATCTCTGATTACACACCAGTGCGTTCCCTAAGGTCCGGAAATAGGTTTCTTACCAAAAATTGCCACTGTATATGGCAGAAGATCTTTTGCGGCAGCAGCTCCTGCACTCTGGAACAAACTTCCTATCGAGGTGAAACTTTCTTCATCTCTTAGTGTCTTAAAAACAATGACTTAAGTCATTTTTGTTTTAAATCTAACATTTTACCCTGAAACCTAATCACAGAAATATCGGGCTGGTGTCCGGCGGGGAATAGTTTACTACTCTAGTTAAGTTATATTATTCTTATTATTATTCTTATTATTATTCTTATTATTCTTGTTCTTGTTCTTGTTGGTTGTTCTTGTTGTTGGTTGTTTGTTGTTATTATTATTATTATTATTCTTATTATTATTATTTTTATTATTATCATTATTATCATTATTATTATTATTATTATCATTATCATAATCATTATTATTATTATTATTATTATTATTATCATTATCATTATTATCATTATTATTGATTAACAAACCTCGGATGGCTGCCCCTTCATGAGTGTAGCTGACTTGTAGACCGTTTCTGAGCATATAAGATTTTCATCTGGGTTCAGAATATCATCTAAGGATCGGTAACAGACCTTTGGAATAATTCCGCCATCTGGTATATCACACTAGTAAAGAAAAACAAGAAAACTTTTAATCATTTAATGTGAGTAAATAATTTATTTTTCACTTAGCAAGTCGTATTTATAAATTGAAGAATAAAAAAAATTTTTGTTTAAATTATAAATAAAGATTATTAATTTTTTAGAAAATTGATGTCTGCTTCGGCTTTTGCTAATTTTTTATTCAGTTTCTCGAACTGACGGCAATCTTGC
>JAOTQE010010668.1:0-11052 GCA_025631205.1 Nesometra sesokonis | reverse complement strand
ATTCAAATGTTACAAGAATTTATGACGTATCCGTTTTCGTATTCGTATTTCGTAAGTTTGCGAAACCTCACTATTATCTTTAACATGCAAAAAATACCAGTTCCAAACGATGTTTCCTTGCAAAGTTTATGAACAATCAAAGATTGAACAATTTGGTGTAAATTTCAAAAAATCTGCATTTGATAATTGCTCATCAGCATACTATGTCTAAGTAGGGTCATTTTAAATTACATTTTTTAAACATTTCTTGATCATCTGAAATTTGTTAATGAAGTAGTAGTTTAATGTTTAAACTCTTTATTTTTTTTTAGATACAAAAATATTGGGAAATTTGACCATTTTCGTGTTTCTACCTATTGTGAAAAACTGGCTTTGCGACTTGTGCCTCCTTCGGCTTGGCTCTGCCACAAATTTGTTTATACATCACAGATGACTAGCCCTAAATTTTAGCCTGAACTAAACTGAAACCTTCCTTTTTTTTTATAAAAATTAATAAATTGTTAAAGTGATATGCTGATTGCACCTTTTAAATTTGAATTATATAGTATTTATGAAAAATATATTTTGTTGATAATAAGTACACAGCTTTGCCATTGCCATAGAAACAGGACGGGAGTACCAGACATGCACAGTGTGAAAATGTGCACGGCTTAACCTAGATGTGATAATCTACAGCATCCCGTCATAATGTATAAACTCCCTATTTCGTATTATGCTAGTTTTAGCCGGTATTATTAACTTTGTTTATCGTGACTCACAATCTTGGGGATTTTTCAATAATGATATAAGATTATGAGGCAATAATTAATGCCATTATAAGGATAATGTCAAAACCTCTAAAGTACATATTTGAATCCTTGCTAAATTATTGTTAGTGTTATTTTTAGGCAACATAATGATATAAAGTGTTAAATATCATTAAAGTATGTTACAGAGGCTGATCTTGGATCTTATAAAATGGGGTGGTATGGAGGCACATTTTTCATGCTGGTGCCAAAGTCTTCATTGTTTTCAAGTCAACAAGAAAAAAAAGTTATTTCCTCATAATGGTTGGTTTTCTATCTGTTTTATGTTGGAAAATTCAGGGTTGGATCCAGGACTATGAGTTGGGGAATTGGTTAGATTTTATAAGTAAAAAAATGCCTTAATTGTGCACATTGATGTGCCCTGCTTTTTCGATTTGATTATTTACTAATCCTACTGGTCTGTGTGGGGCATCTGAATTTTCTACTATAACAGTATAGTAACTCAGATTTCAGATGAAATGTTGGATAAAAAAGCATAGGCGAGGGTTTAATCGTTTACTATTGACTTGTATTTATTATGGGAGCACCAATATCATCCACATATCCACATAAATGGATTTTGTGATTTTTCTGTAGAATTCTCATTTGAATTATAGACTGTAAAATGTGAATCATTCATACCATGTAATATGCATCAAAGTGTAACATACAAATGAAATACGATTTAATATTTAATACCAAATTCATATTAAAATGATTATTTCAATCAATGTTGCATGGCGACAAAACTCGTAAAATAATAATGGTGGTTTTTTTTTCTCTATTTTATTACTGTTTAATAATTCATCTAAATTTTAGTTTTTTGTTAAATTCAAATGTTCATTATGTTGATTATTTTCACTTTAGTTTTTGGACGATTCTTTGAGTTTGTGCGTTTCATTGTTAGAAGTCTCCTGCTTACAGTTTTAGAGTACGTCCGTCAAATTTGCACACAACATTTATAACATTAAAATAAACATTGTTGATTTTGGTGATGACAAAAGATGGAGTGTAGACATTAGGTCACCCCCTTTCCCAAGTTGTCAACATGAAGCTGGGTCCCTAAAATTCATCCCCAAAAAATTAAAATAAGGACCAGAAACATGGAAAACAGGGCCAATAACTCTTTTTTTTACTTGACAAATTTAAATTGAAACATGTCCACCTCGATCTGAAAAAGTTCGCCTCTGGATGGAAGGCCTTAAATTAAGCTTTAGTGTGGGTGGAAAATGGTTAGGGTGGTTGGCCTCACCCACCTCCAGCAGCATAATTATATCTCTGTAGGTTTGATGGAAAATACAAGCAGATAAAGGGCATCTCAAAATGTTAGAGTAAATCAGAGCTCCCAAGTCTCCAGGATTGTCCTGCAGTCTCCAGGAATTTTGGATCATCTCCTGGGCTCCCGGAATTATGAAATTTTCTCCAATTCTCCAGGTTTTGTAAAAATTGCACAATCAGAGCATAAATTGGCTTAGTTATTTCAAAATATTGGTTGGCAGTAAGTATCTGTGAAGGTCATTTTTGGGAAACGGTAATAGCACTTTTTTAACCATGACAATACATGTTAGAAACCATAATTCCATAACAGTCAAGGTGTTGAGCTTATAAATAAGGGTATTTGTACATACATTACAAGAAGGGTAGACATTACAACCACGACCATGAGAAAAACTCCATGAATTCTATTTTTACAACTTGGGACCTCTGGGTAAATACTGTACAGGTGCCCACGAAACCCCCAAAGTAACCACAATTTACATTTTGTATGTTGTAGATCAGTAGTCTTCAGTAAATTTACAGGCTCGTTAAGAATTTGACAGCTTATTATACTGATCGTAGGTTCAAAGATATTAGAATTTGTGCAATGATGTATGACAAGTAACTACAAGACTAACAAGCTTCTGTTATACCACTGTAAGGGTTGATGTCTATTGACAATATTAAATACACAAATTTGAATTTATCGTTATGACTGGTTAAGTAGATAGTCAATTAGGTGTAGATGAACTGTCAACAGAGAATGTCCCCGAGTGTTGCCATGGCTACACACAGCATTGGCATTTACCATTTTCTTTTGTATTTTAAAGATGCTGTCATGATGCATGACTGACCAAGATGAGATGTCATGCATGAGTGATCATGTATCTGCTCTGATATATGTGAGGTCTCATCACAAAATGAATTGCATCGTAGGTGAGGCAAAATTGAGATAATCGCCAAAATAGGTCTGAAGTTGAATTTTTGAGAAATTTATCTTTAATCTGTTATGAGTACTATGGTACTTTTATTTCATTATGGTATACTTTTTAGGTCAGTTTCCATGCAGGAAAGAGTCTTTTATGCAGATTTTCTGATATTTATAGTCTTTTAATTGCTTATTTTTGGGTTGCTTTATTTGCAATTTTCTCAAAAACCGTATTTTCATACATGCAAATTTCAAAAGCTCATATCTTTGGATCTACTTATCCAATGTATGCCATCTAAAGTGTAGGTTAAAGCTTATATTATGCTTTATTAGAAGGTACTAATTCAATTTTGAATTTTCCTACCATGAGACTCATTTTGTGGTGAGACCTCACATATTCTTGATTTTAAATATTTTGTATACAAAATTTAGTTTTTAAAGTTATAATTATTCATTCATTGGTGATATTAAGTGTGATTTATAATTAATTAGCTATAATGTGAAGGTCTAGGAGTACTTGATTAAATAAACTACCGATTAAATAAATAGCAGTGAGTTTTTAAAGTTATAATTATTCATTCATTGGTGATATTAAGTGTGATTTATAATTAATTAGTTATAATGTGAAGGTCTAGAAGTACTTGATTAAATAAAGTACTAATTAAATGAATAGCAGTGAGCAGCATTTTCAGGTTGAGTACTCTCTTGATCAGAGCTTTCCAGCTTACGAGAACTTGTTTCATGATAGAGAGGTTTTACAACTTCACAAAGTATAAAAATAATTATAAAATATTGTATGCAGGTATCGTTATTGTTATAATCATTATTTTGTTTTTGTTTATGAAAGACTTGGATGGAAAATAAAGGTGGTGTTTTTAACCACATGAAATAATAAAAAAAAAGGTATAAAAACCAATACGTCATAAATTCTTTTAATATTTGAATTGAATACCTTGACTATCTGTCACAGTTGGTCAGTATTTTTATGATGATCAACAACAAGTGGCAGATTTCTATTGATCACATGAGGCTATTGATACAATATATATTTTCACTCAGCATATAAGTCTCTTTTTCTTTTAAACTTATTTTTTACTTAAGGTCCACTAATCAACTTCAAGTAAGAAAGTATAATGCATACTCCAAGAAATACATGCCATCATGACAGGATTCAATATTTCGACATAGGTTATGTCACCATCAAAAATCATTCCTGATGGTGACATAACCTATGTCAAAATATTGAATCCTGTCACAATGGCGTGTATCTCATTGCTTGGAGCAAGGAGTTATATAATAACTCCTTGCTTGGAGGATGCATTATACTTTCTTATTTTTTACTTCTTTAACTTTATTATCCGAAAGATCCACTAATCAACTTCAAGTAAGAAAGTATATTGCATACTCCAAGCAATGAGATACATTACATGGTGACAGGATTCAATATTTCGACATAAATTATTTCATCATGAGGAATTGATGATGACATAATATATATCAAAATATTGAATTCTGTCACCATGGCATGTATCTCATTGCTTGGAGTATGCATTATACTTTCTTAACTTCATTAATTCCTTGTTTTAAAACTCAATGGCACTTTAGCAGCAACACACTAGTTATTTTGCAGGTTTTTAACTCAAAATTTTACACTAACTGTAAGATCAAGTACAGTATCTACAATCAAAGATATTTTTTAGACATAATGTACGTCGGTTGATTGAATTCTACTGACGCATACTGCGATAGTTAACGTCATAATTTTATTCCTCACTGTATTTGGTTTTCTTAGCTTATCTGCTTTAGATCACAGATATTCATTAAGCCATGTTGTTGATTTATCTGACTGATGATGAAAGCTACAACTTTAATGTGTCAATTCTTTTTCAGATTGTTTAGTAGTAAGCAAGGCACGATGGGCGATCCAACGTCAGTTTCAATGACGGAATATGATTATCTCATCAAATTTTTGGCACTTGGTGACTCGGGAGTCGGCAAGACAAGTTTTCTCTATCAATATACAGATTCGACATTCAATAACAAGTTTATATCAACAGTAGGAATTGACTTTAGGGAGAAACGAGTTGTGAGTATTTTTCTAAACTTTCTTCTCATTCATTGCAGCCTAATCCAAGTGGAGGGTGGCTCTTGTACAGTAGCTTTGTTTTAATTTCCAATCCCGAGTTCTTGGGATTAAATCTGGTTGTCCAGTCCAACTGATATTTTTAAAACTTATCCAGCCGGGAAAGTATAATTTAGCCAGTAATTTCAGGTTATCAGTCGGAAATTTGTCTTTTTTTTTCTGACCTCAATTACTTATAGTATGCCATTCTCTTGCAAATCTGAACATGGAGCTATCTGGAAAAACGCTTTGATGCCTACCCTACTGTATTATACCTGCCAATTTTTGTTGCCGCCTATGCGTGAGACAATCCCCGCTGGGCCACATTTTCTTCATTTTCGTTCTGAGAAGCAAAAAAGCGTCATCTGCCCATTTTTGCCCTGTTCCAGTCCAAATTACCATTACTTTGTGGCCGTTTTTACTGTATTTTGCTCTGTATTGTCTCATGCGTGAGAACAGCTATTTGTATTACTGCCTATGCCTGATAATTATGATGATTATGCGTGAGATGGCTAAAGTAGGTCCCAATGAGTGAGACTCGTGCATTGTGCGTGAGAGTTGGAAAATATATTGTATAATCCGAAAGGTCCACTAATCAACCTCAAGTAAGAAAGTATGATGATGATATAATTTATGTCGAAATATTGAATCTTTTCACAATGGCGTGTATCTCATTGCTTGGAGTATGCATTATACTTTATTATATTGTATAATGCAAATTGTTTTACATGACTTCGTGAATCATACAACAAAAACCTACCTGGGAAATTATAAATGTAAAAAATTACCATTCTATGATGTACATAAGTTATTATAGCCTTTTTAATTATTGTGTTTATAAATTGCTCAGCATAACAAGTAAGGTCAGTTATTTATTGTTAACATGCCCTTTTAGAATAACTTGGACTGGTAATAACATATTTAAATACATCCCATCATGTTGGGATTTAATTTTGACATTAATTATTTTATCATCAGAAAGGAAAATGTATCCATACTTAACAATCCAATATTACATAGTTTTTATCTTGTAGTATAATGCTCAATCTAGACTATCAAATTTTATTCGAAAAAAAACTTTGATAAGCCCATATACAGTAATTATATATCCATATATGGTAATGATGTGATGTCATCATTACCGTATATGGCGTATCAAATATTTTTTGTCAAAGAAAATTGGATAGTCTGGATTGAGCTTAAGGGGTGAAAGGCTCTCTGTTGGATGTGATATACAGTAGAATACAAATATACAAAAAACATACAAATTTAAATTTCAAATTTGTAGATTTCTTAAAAACTATACTCTTGCAATTTTTATAGATGCACAGACCAAAAGGTTCAGATAGCACAGCTCGAGGTCAAAGGGTTCATCTACAATTATGGGATACAGCAGGACAAGAAAGGTACGATCTGATGTTTGATTATTATACCGATAGCGCTATGATTTCTAAAATGATTATCCGCATTGTTAACTTCAATACTCTACCGTTTAATTGTTGAATTTTGTTTTGAAATCTATTGTTGTGATCAGCAAGGATGAACCTGTGTTAATGCTTCATTTATTAGGTTAATCCAGCCAAACAGTTAGGAAAACTTTGTACTGTCATTAAATCGTTTCTAGAAGTGTGGTTCAAATGTTAGCTGATTGTAAAATGGATTTCTTAGTTAAATTGTTATTCGGTTCACTCATTTGATGTGAAGTCGTTGCTCTTTCCATAAATTGGTAAAATCGCGAAAATTTTTGTTTTGAGAAAAATGCAGTTGAAGGTTTTGGGACATATGCATACTAATTTTTATGTTAAAAAGGGGTTGGCATTGCTTTTTCACACGTTTGAAGAATTATTACTTGAATTTTGTTTGTGTTAATTTTGAAATTTTGAAATTTGAAATTAACTAATCACAAAATTTGCAATTTCGTGGGATTATTTTTAGTTGTCTCTGTAGACATTACTTGTATTTGTCAGTAACTTGGCCAAAATATATACATTGTAACCCTGGCTACGCTAAATGCATTACTATAACATAATACACTGAATTACCGACATTGTTTACAACTGTTTTTGTGGGTATATTTATAAATAGGGGGCGCTTTTTCCTATACTATGCTATGTTAAAACATCTCAAATGGTTCAAATTTAAAGTTTATTTGTTCGTACTTTATTGTTTTTAACTCATTAATAACCATTGAGATAATATCCATACATCATATTCTCTCTAGCTATACTACTGTACGTTTTATTTAAATTGGAATGCATGCAACTAGACTTGCCCCAAGTCGCTTGTATCTGGTTGATTTTTTTGTTAACTATGCAGTGCCACCAACAGCCACAATCAGTCTACGCTATTAATCTGTACAAGCGACTTGTAAAATACTTCTCCAGCATACCAGGATGGTGTAATCTTACTACTAGGAAGATCGACCAACCAAAAAGGTTTCCTTTCCAAGTGAACGATCTAAGCTCAACCACCAGTTGAGAGATTACCAAACGACAAATGACCAATGTAATTTTGTCCTATTCATATAGGACAAAATACATGGCATAATCTATATTAAAAACATTAGTCGCATGAATTGTTTAAATAAAATATATCAAATAGGATTCATGTTGTTGAACTATAATGGGGTTAGATCGAAGTTGTCTAATATCACATATGGAATTCCCCAAGGCAGCAATTTTGGTCCATTATTTTTCTCATTACGTAAATGATATGGTAACAAGTATTGGCTCAACTTGCAATTTACTATTATATGTTGATGATAAGTGCTATCATGTTCTCTCATAAAGAAGATCCAAAAATATAGCCTCTAAACTTAGTTTTAAATTATTGGAAAAATGACACATTGAAAATTCTTAAATCTAGACAAAATAAAATATTCTCTTTGGCGATAAAAAAGGAAATGTATATAAATCAAGATTACCCAGATTGAATGTGCATGAAAAGCTATAGAATCTATGAAATGCTTTGTTTAAAAATTGGTAAACATTGCTTGGAAGTGTTTTTTTTTTTATTTATTTCGCCACACATCATAAAAATAAAAACAGTATAGTGACCACCATTAAAGAAAAAAGAAACTTTAAAAATTAATAATACAAGTGTGGAAGAATCGAAATAAGTTGGAAAACAACTTTAAAGCTTGTTGACCAGATAATATTTTTAAGTAAATGGCAAGAAAAGGAATTGATCCAAATTAAATAACCCTATCATACTATTAACCTTTTATTATATTATGGCGGCCACTATTTGATTTGGTTCTTCGGATGATACAATGGGAAATTTCAGGACAATCAAAGTGTTAGAATAAATATAAACATTTAATCAAACTTTAATATTTTTTGTTTGCTGGTAGAATATTGTCTTCATTAACAATAATATTTTGATTGTTTTTTTCAGGTTTCGTAGTTTAACCACAGCATTTTTTCGAGATGCAATGGGCTTTATTTTGATCTTCGATTTGACGAATGAGCAATCATTTTTAAACATACGCAACTGGATGACACAACTCCAAATGCACGCCTACTGTGAAAATCCAGATATTGTTCTGTGCGGCAATAAAGCTGACCTTGAAGACCAAAGAATTGTTAGTGACGAAAAAGCAAAAGAAATGGCAGAGAAATTTGGGTAAGTCGAAGTTAGACATTATATAATGTTTAGGTATGGACACCAAGGATAGCTTTCATTGTATGATTATTCTGATTTTCTTTCACACAATTTACAACTCAACTCATAAATATTCTGCATATCATTAAATTGTGTTAGTGTATAATGTGTAATCTAATACGATAATAATTAATATAATTTATTTTGATACTCACCAAGACAGCTAGAAACACGTTATTAGACTAAAGGTTACTGAAGGTCAAATTCCCAATTAAACTTGCCGAAATCTTTCTGTTACATGGAGATTTGAAAATAGCTTTCCGTGGGTGTAAGTGTGCTGTATTTACGGGTGATCGTCTTGTAACATTTCTTATAATCTTCACAAAACCAGATGATAGAAAATGACAAAGTGCGGATTTTTTTAGTATGATAAATGACAAAGTTGAAAAAAAAACAAATCACAAGGTTAGAGCAATGTAACATTTCTGGAAAGTGTTGATATTTTTGTGCCTTAAAATCATCACTAAAATGATTGAATTATTACAAATTTCACCAAGTATTATAGTATTTTTATATTGAAGAAGTAGAAAACCTCGATCGTTTGAAGAGGTCTGGGATACGGATGAATATATACCACGCACACAATTGTGAGTACTTTGCTTTTAAGCGTAAGGGTACAGGGCCTAAATGACTTATCAGTATCTTAAATATAATTCTAATCATAATATTAAAAAATCGTATCAAAACAATAGGGGAACCTCATTTGGGGATATCTCTGAGTTCTAAAATAACAAATTCCCATTTCGCGGTGTTTCCCCTGTTTGTAGGTGTGTATTCCACAGAATGTCCCCAGTTGGTGCCCAAAACACATGCACACACAGATACACTGCCCCTTTCACACAGAAAATACCTCAAGTTTACCATAACCATGCTGGTATTATCCAGTAATATGACGGTGTCCTGTGTGAAACTGTCCAAGCTAAAGACGTAAAATTGGCAGTTTTAATAATAGAGGTTCCCAACTTTGACCTTTGTTTAGTTGTGCTTCACTGTGTAAGCAGGCATTACACTGCAGAACCTTTCATACACATGTGGTCTAAGGCAGTGATGGTAATATAACATTAATATGTCTAGGGTCTGAGGTGGTCTAACAAATGCCGGCACTGTGCCGGCATTGAAGGGAAAGTACCCTTTCACACAAAAGCCGGCATTCGCGAATTAGCGCCATTTTCCCAGTTTACACTTCTGTGTGAAAGGGGTTCAATAGGAAATTTCAGCTATATAGTTTACATGCAACAGGTTTATAATTATTTCTTATGCCCTTCAATTTCCATTTTGTTTTAAGCGTCCTGTTTTTATAATAAATGACCCGTTTTAATAAGTGCCCTGTTGGAATAAAAAGGTGCAAATTTTGTTTTAAGTGCCAGGGCCCTTAATTGATTTTGCACTGTAAATTACCACAGTCCAGGCTAATACCTATTTCATAATAAAATAATGAGAGTTCTTTGTAAATCTTTTCAAATGTCTATAAAAAAGTTCTGTTTTGTAAACCATTGAATTTGTACAAAGTTGTCAAATTTTGAAATGTACACTACTACTATTTGGAATGTTTTTTTTTTTAATCATGTACCAAACAGGCCTTGAATTTGGGCTGATTTTGAAGTGTAAATAGCATAAAATGGGGCACCAGAAGCCATTCTGTAATAATTGTATCTTCATATTAATGAGAGAATAAGGAGCAACGAGGCCCAAGTAACACTGATGCCAACTGTAAGGTCACTGTAGGCAAATGACCTTAGTGCACTGGTTAAATTCGAGTCCTGACCAAAAGTTTTTTTTTGTAAATATTTTAGAATATTTCTAAATATATTGCATGATTTTGCCAGTTGACGATTGATTAGTTTTAAGAACAATCTACACTTTCTAAATGGCTTACTGTACAAAGATATATTATAAGTTGGATAAAATTGTCAGTTATTGATTTATATAATGAAAAGCGCTTTGTAAAATAAATGACTGAATGTTTTAGTATTGCTTTAAGCTTTTGTCGGTGAAGGACCTTCGTAAATGTTGTTTTCTCATGAACTGTCAGATCTTGAGTATAACAGTATTTCTAATTTTTAGATAATGGAAATTCTGCACATTTTGGCAACGTCTGATCTTTAAATTTGTGTAACCTTAACTACTGTGCATGTTGTAGATTGTAGTCCATGAATAATCTTAATTAGTTATCTGTGTAATGTTGTTTTGTAGTAAGTCCACAGGGACTTAAAGAAGGCAGTTTGTAATCAAAATCAACATGTTTGTAATCAAAATCAACATGTTTGTAATCAAAATCAACATGTTTGTAATCAAAA
>JAOTQE010010657.1:0-11052 GCA_025631205.1 Nesometra sesokonis | reverse complement strand
AGTTGAAATTTGATTTATATTTTATCAATCTTGATCGGATTTTCCCCACTGTTACGTTTTAAATATATATATATATTATATTTAAATTAGATATTATTAATTACTTTTATTTTTTTTTATAAATTATGAAAATTATGCTTTTTCTTACACACTGTTTTTGGAAAAATTAAAGTTGGTGGTCAAATGGTTAAGGTCAAATACAGAAGATTGTGTAGCAAGACCCGATTGATAAAGAGCTACATTAAATATACAAGTAGTTTAATTGAGAGAGATTTCTTTCAAATTTCTCAACAAAACTAGCATTATTTAAAATAAATCTAGTTTACCTTAACATTAACAGTTTGGTCAAAGCCATCCATTTGATTAAGTAACTCAAGCAAGATCCTTTGCACTTCTCTGTCAGCTAATAAGAAAATATATATCGTAATTATTGTACTTACTTAATACCATATAATTTGATAACATAGATTATGAATGAAAGATAATTCCTATCATATTACAGTCAAACTCACCTAAGTAAAATCCACAATGGAATTGAATAAAAAAATGTTTCACTTAAGGTCCCATAAAAAAATAGTGTATCACCCTTTCGCGCATCACTTTTTGGGGAACCCCGATTTTTTTTTACTCATATTACTATCGAAACGATCATTTTTTCTGTTATATTCACTTGAAATGCTTTTGATTTTCTTAACATAAATTGATATGAAGGCCTAAAATGATCAATACGGCTGGTACACTAGTGTGGGCGTTGAATTTACGCGAGTCTATAAAAAATGATGGACGATGAGCCCAACTTGAGATCACTACAACATAGGAGAGTCGGATACAAAAAAAAAAAAAAAAAAAACCTCCTGCCCCTCATCAGTTTTTATGCTTTGGTAGGGTGATAAACTAATAATTATTTTTATGGAGCCTAATGGACTGCAGTCTGCTTATTTTAAAAACCATTAGTAAAATAAATCAATTTACAACACATAAAAAGTAGCCCTACTCAAAAAACTTGTATTGTACCATTGTTTTTTTTACATTTTAATCTTATTATTTTTTTATATAGCAGTAGTGTACTACAATTTTGTTTAATGTTTTAAACATTTTTTTCATATTTTACAGTATTTTAGATCTTGAATTGTAATGAAAAAAAATTGGCATGGCAAATAAATTTGGTGTAGAAGTTATACAACTTGGTCACATTTATCATAATAGGCTCATTATTTTGTCCGTGTAGCAAATTCCAGCTCTCTATTTATCTTAGAAATAAATTTATTTAGTATTAAAAACATAAAAACAACATTGATTTAATTTACAGCTCTGAAAAATAAAGGGAACATGGCAAATGTTTAAAGGCTCCTAATATACAAAGAGTTTAAAATTCTGATTTGGCATGGCATGACCCCACTATTGTACATATGGTAATTATAAAATGGAAACAATTTTCATAATGAAGTTTATCTTAAGGTTGTAACACATCATAAATTTTATAGCAAAATACTTACCTCCAGTTTGTGCATCAAATCTTTTTGTTGCTATGGCATCAATTTCATCAATAAAGATAATAGCAGGAGCGTTTTCACGTGCAAGTCTAAAGACATCACGCACCATGCGTGGACCTTCTCCAAGATATTTCTGAACAAATTCCGATCCAACTACTCTAATAAAAGATGCTAAAATAAAAAGATGTTAAATATAATGAATAAATAAAGCTTGAATAATTGTTTACCTTGTCCACAACCATACAAGAACTTAATGCACTTGTCAATTGTATTCCCAGACCCTAAGTACCTGGGGACGGCCGGGACTTGCATCAAAATTGGTCGGAAATTTTAACAATTTTTTCGTCCGCATAGGCCGGGTGTTTACCGGGAGTTGTCGGGGGATATTCACAATAAATATGCCCGAGTGGGCTGGGCATGTACAGGGGATTACCTAATTGTGCCCGGGTAGGTCGAGCATTTATTTTTTTCATTGAGATTTAGCACACACACATGGCCGGGGACTTGGCTGGGGACTGCCAAGCAAGAATTGCCCGCCTGGTCGGGGACTTCACCAGGAATTTCCACATTATTATTGCTCGGCCTGTCCAGGACTTAGCCGTGAATTAGCCAGGTGTTGCAACATTGAAATAATGCAACTTGATGCAAGTCCCGGCCATCCCCGGGTACCCAGGGGCCGGAAATACAATTGACAAGTGCATAAACAAAACAGAGTGATGATGAATAGACTAGAATGGAAAAGAGGCTAGCACCACTGATAGGCTTACAGCCTACCTGGGAGCTGAAGTAAGAAGTAAGTAAGGTACTGCAATGTTTGCCCGCAGGAATTTCAGATTATCCGATAAAATATCATCCAATGAAATCAATTTAAAAAATGCAACTGCACAAACTCAGTGTAGACCATAATGCATTGTCTCTTCTAATTAAGTCACTGGTGATAAGTAAATACACCTAATTCATATTTATGATTACTGGCATTAACATTATTATTGTTAGTGCTATCATTATTATTTACTATCATCATTTATATAAAGATTAATTAAAATTAATTACCAAAATTTTATATAATTGTATTACAACATTTATTTCCATTACCTTATATTTTTCATGTTATTGATTTTGATTTGAAATAAATTTATTGAAATAGAAATAGACTTCCGGTGAATTTCTGGGCAATTTCAATTTTCTTTGCATTACGCCACGGTGAAATCATTGCAAAAACGAGATGATTGATCAAAGGTAATAACATTATCGCATTTAGGTAAATCATTGGAACAGAATAAAATAATATTTTTCCATTAGAATATGTTAAATACCCATTTGTGCTGCTCTATTAAAATTAAATACACTTTACAATTATTTAAATGAGCGGTGCCAAATTAAAATCACATTAAACTTACCTGTTGTATGATGAGCAACTGCCTTGGCCAACATGGTCTTGCCACACCCTGGTGGTCCGTACATGAGTACCCCTCGGGGTGGGTCAATACCAATCTGCTGGTAGAGGTCAAAGTGCGTTAATGGAAGTTCCACTGCTTCTCTTATTTCTTGCTTTTGCATGTCCATACCTCCAATATCTGCATAGGCTACATCTGGTTTTTCATCTGAAAAAACAAAACAATTTCATTTATTGAAATACATAATCTTAATTATGCGCCAAGTTTGCAGTACACTACATGCATTTCTGAAACAGATGAGTGTTTTGACATCTGTAAGGTTCCACCACAAAATGAGCCACCTCATAGGTGAGATCAAATTGAGATAGTCTTCAAAATGTGATGTCAGAAGTGACTCATAGCAAATGTGAGGTCTCACCACAAAGTGAGTCGCATTGTAGGTGAGAACAAATTGAGATAGTCTTCAAAATGTGATGTCAGAAGTGACTCATAGCAAATGTGAGGTCTCACCATAAAATGAGTCACATCATAGGTGAGATCAAATTGAAATAATCATCAAAATATAAGGTCTGAAGTGACTCATAAGAAATGTGAGGACTCACCACAAAATGAATTGCATCATAGGTGAAAACAAATTGAGATAGTCACCAAAATGTGACATTTTAAGTGACTCATTGAGAATGTGAGGACTCATCACAAATTGAGTTGTATTGTAGGTGAGACAAAATTGAGATAATCACCAAAATGTGAGGTCTGAAGTGACACAGCAAATGTGAGGTCTCACCACAAAATGAGTCCCATTGTAGGTGGGATCAGATTGAGATAATCACAAAAATGTGAGGTCTGAAGTGACTCATAGCAAATATAAGGTCTCACCACAAAATGAGTCACATCGTCGGTGAGATCAAACTGAGATAATCTCCAAAATAGATCTGAAGCCAAATTTTTGAGAAATTTAATTTGAATCAATTATTATGGTACTTATATTTCATAATAATATACATTTTACGTAAGTTGCCATGCAGGAAAGTGTACTTCATGCAGATTTTCTGCAGTTTAAAGTCTTTTAAAAATGTTTATTTTTAGATTGCTTTATGGGTGATTTTCTCAAAACTGTTTCCACACATGAAAACTTCAAATGCTCATATCTACTTATCCATTGAATGTGACGCTGTACGCTTGGTGGTTAGCATGCTTGCGTTCCAACATCGAGGTCCTGGGTTTGAACCTGACTGAACGCTAGGTTGGTTCCCACAACTTAACAATGCCACTCCAGAAGCGGTATCCTGTAAGTGGTGAGTAAACTTGCTGTTGGATGTGACACAAAATATAATATAATTTAAAAAATGAAATAAAATTTAAAGTATAGATTACACCTTAGATGATGTTCTATTAGAAGTTACCAATAACTAAATTTGAATTTTCCAATCATGAGATTCATTTTGTGGTGAGAACTCGCATTGTGATATACTTCAATCGCACTCATAATTTATGTTGAAATATTGAATCTGCCACGATGCCGTGTATCTCATTGCTTGGCGTATGTATTATACTTTCTTATTTAAAGCTGATTAGTGGACCTTTTGGATTTTGTTTAAATGTATTAATGTGAAATTAATTATATCACATATTATAAACAAAATAAATATCTGACCAACCTGCCCCAAGCATTGATATGCTGCTATCAGCTTCAGGAGGCAGGACATCCACCAGTGCATTACTGTGCTTGTGTAGTGCTACTGATGCACTAGGCTTCAAAAGCTCCCTATCCAGTGTACTCAGGATCCTCACATAGTAGTTTGACCCTAAAAAGAAAAAATAATTTTTCTTGAAAAATCATTGATTAATAATTGTAAATAGAATCAACATTTTTAATGTCATACTGACTCGTTTATAAATTCACACAAACAACTTCTTTGAAAATTTAACTGCTTATTATTTCTAAACTAATAAACATGATTAGTTACTCTCGAAAAATTTCATCTGGTTTCATATTGGAATTTTCTTTAGAATTACACCATAAAAAGTAGACTTACTTTTGCTACGTTTCAATCACTGGCCTCGTCAACCTTGCTCACGCAAGAGACGTGTGGATCTGGCTTCATCACAGTTCGTGTCTCAGTGTTGTCTAGCGCCACCGAGACTGTGACGAAGCCAGATCCACACGTCACTTGTGTGAACAAGGTTGCCAAGGCCAGTAACCGAAACGTAGCAAAAGTAAGTCTACTTTTTATGGTTTAATTCAAAAGAAAATTCCAAAATAATGATTAGTTACCTGAATACTTTTTTTAGTTTTATTTATGAATAGAAAAAACAATAATAATTATCTTTTCTTTTATGCTAGGTCTAGACGATTTCTTTGATAATTCTGTTGCTATGGTAACAGGTTGTTGATCGTATCTGCATGGATGTAGCCTAGACTATTCTCTCCATAGTAAATTGCTGGTTTTGTATGCGACACGTGCACGCACATAACTCACCGTTGGTTACTATATTAAGATAGTTCACAAAAGGAAAGCAAATACAGATACATCCACATTATTTTTCAGGATCTACCCATAAAATAAAATTCTGTTCTTATTTTGCATTTTTATACTTGGAAGTAATAAAATGACATTTATGGTAGATCAGTATTATAATTATAAATCTGAATACAAAATATTCAAATTTAGAATCTTTTAATTTTTTGGGGCTTTGCAAAGAATTTGCCTTTAAAAGGCCAAAAACTTGCATCTAGGAATTTATGCAGTACAAATTGTTAGATTTTCATATACTAAAAAACAAAAACCACTTTTTGCAATTGAAATAATGTTAACAGAAATATCATATTAGTATAAATGTTTGTATTATATCTCCCATTTTTTGATAACAATTTCACAAATTGTGCAATTGAGGAAAAAAAATATGCTCCAAGTTTACAAGTAGTTGTGTGGGCGAGTACACCGATGAGATGAATGTATTTCACAAGTTGTGAACTGGGTACTGTAACACCAAGTTCTAATGCAGCCCCCATTCCACAGGAAGCAAAACCACTGAAAGACAGCTGAAAGACCATGAAACCTGTTTGATCTTTCAATGGTTTTTGAAGAACTTTCAATGATCTCCGAAGTCTTTCACGATTCCCAGCTGATCTTTCAGTGGTCTTTGTGGTCTCCAAAACAGTCTTTCAGCGGTCTTTTAGTGAAATGGTCTTTCCATGATCTTTTAACATAACAGTCTCTCAATTATTTTTGTAGAGATTTGTGAAAGACAGTTGAGAAATCATTGAAGGATAATTTGAAGAACAGTGAAAGTCCATAGAAATCAGTGAACGACATGGTCAGATCTGTTTTTGCATAACAGATGTCTGAAAGTCTGTTGAAAGATCGCTGTAGGATTACTCTAAGTTCAACAAGACAACAAATATTATTAGATACAAAAACAGGTTTCATAGGTTTTCGGAGACATTCCACTGAGACAGAAAATTTCATTGATCTTGGCGATTGCTGAATGACGTTGCAAATTTTCGGTCCTTCAGTGCTTTTTCTAAAGGCCGCCACACACATAAGCCAACAACGCGTGCAAACAGTCAGTCGTGCCACTGCTTCAAGCTAGTACCTTATGTGTGCGGTGAAATTTTGTGCGCCGACGGTATAGCGCAAGGTTTTTAACATGTTTGATATTTAACAGCTACTCGTGCTGCTGGGTTACATGTGTGGGGATCGTAAGCTTTACCCTTAAGCCGTCTATATGACAACAGGTCCACGCTGCTAATTGTTTTCACAAGTTAATTTACAACATTACATCTACGCACAGGCATTAATGTATGAACATGTGAGAAAACAGCAACCCAGTCCTGTTGCCATATAAACAGCTTAAGGGTAAAGCTTACAATCCCTGCACACAGTGCGCCATCGGCACGAGTAGTTGTTAAACCTTGCGTTGCATCTTCGGTGCTCTTAAATCTACTGCATATTTAAGCTATTAGCTTGCAGTGGCGGTACAAGCGACTGCTGCTGCACACCGTTGGCATACGTATTTTCGTTCTATGGAATGGGGCCTTAGTTTACCTGTTGTAGATCCTACAATTCCTGTATGTTGATCAACAGCTTCTAGGAATTGACCTATAACCAGTGGTACACTTTGGATCCTCTTTACTTCTTCTTGTGCATGTAACAGTTCCTTGCGAAGATTCTTTTGTTCATCTTTAATGTATTCTTCTTGAACTTCTAGAAACTCAAGTTGACGTTGTAATTTCTGTAAAATATGTTTAAATTTTATTCAGGTTTTCATAAATCATACAAAATTTCTACAGTTAAACTAAATATTTTTCCTAAAAATTCTTACTGAGACCATATAAATGGAAATCTTACCACTACCCGCACATGACCTTTCTTTCCTCGGTGTGTTTCATTCACCAAAGTTCCAGAGGGTCACACGGTAAAACTTCTGAAGCCGTGAACATTAAACTGCATAATTCCCAGCAATTTGAGTGCCAGCGCGTACTGGGTTTTTAGCTATATGAAACTGCCCCATTAAATTTTGTTGGGCAAGTGGGACTCGGTGAAATTTACTGTGCAGCTTGGTAAGTCATCCTGTCAGGTAAAGTTACCAGGCTGTTCATGGTAAAGCTTAATATTCAGTCAGTAAGTTCTTACCAAGAAAAGTCCAGTTTGATTGTAGCTTAGATCAAATTATTTCTAAGTCCTAAGAATTTAATTGTCATGTCAGATTGATGAATTTTTTCCATAAATTAAAAATCTAAATTTTTTTAATGCCGTTTTGGCTTTGATTTCGCAAGTTTGACTGTACATTACTTATTTTCTTATTTCTATTCTTTATTAAATTTTACTGCACCTTAAAACGTGTGTAAAGATCATCTGTTTCGACATCTTCTAGACCAGTTCCTTTTGAGCTGGTATTTGGTCTGGTGTCTGTACCTATACTGGAGGTGTCCTCCTGCAAATAAATAAAGTAATAAATTAATAACAATAATTAATCAGAGCCTATAATTTTAATTTTTAATTAATTTGAAAATATGCTAACACTCATATATAAAGGTTCTCAGTGTTAAGCTGGAAAACATATTTTTTAGCAAAAAATGGTTAATTTAGTTTGATTAGCCAAATTAAACTTTGATGAGCCAGAAGCTGCCAAAATAAACAAGCTCAAATTGAGCTATACTCTGTGGAATGAAACATACAGCATTGTACGTGGTCACTCATACGATTTTAAGGTATGCTAGCCATTCGCCGATGGCTACTAGAATTCTCATTTGGCAAAAATAAAAATGCCCTCCTTCGCCATTTTGCCGAAAACAAAATTCTCCAAAAATGTGTTAGATCTGATCAAACTTTTGTTTGGGTTGTAGCCAGGCTAGGCTATCAATCAACATAATCATCGTCATCCATCACCAGACAGCACAAATCAAGATACGGACGATCATAGGCCTTCTCCATAATTATGGAATCCTCGCTGACAGGGTTTCCCCAACTATATCACACGTTTGTCTGTATATCGGTAACTTGAGCATAAACTCAATCGTTTACATAGAGCATGCGTGTGCGGCCTGTCATGTGGTACCGTATAATCACGTCAAATTCTGTAAAATTATACGCTTTTAATTAAACAAACATTTGTTCAAACTCTAAATATAAACATTATTATTGTTTAAAATTCTGGTATTAGGCTACAGGCTTTCCAACTATCGCGCGGGTAACAGGTAGTATAATGGTAACTCGAGCAGTGCGTCAGCGCCTGTCACGTGGTATAATTATGTGTAATTATTCACGCCAAATTATTTAACATTATATGATTATAATTAAACATAACATTTTTTTTACACTCTTAATTGTGTTCGATAATATTTTATTGCAAATAAGAATTTTATACAAATATTTTTAATTTAAATTCCGATAATAAGCGACATGAGGGTGCTAATTATTTTATTTCTTGTGGCCAAATTTTCTAGATATGCTGGACATAGGAATACTGACTGTACGATTTTATTTTTTTTTTTGCAATGTAATTCTCAAAGTAAGTTCTGTTTCATACCAGACGAACAAATATTTTGACTTGAACACCATTTCTATGCCAAGCAACCGTCCGTGGTCCGTTTCTCTCTCCTACTGTAGGGCCTAGGCACGTAGAATAGCGAAATATGGTGGCACACACGTCGATATGTTGATGCGTTTTGAAGAACATTTACCCACAATTTATCAATGAATATAAAGTATAAGCATAACACACAAACAACATTTACATGTAATATGTATCCTCCAACGAATTTGACAGTTTTTATCATATTTAAAATTTGGCTAAATACTTTGTTATTTGGCGAAAAAAAGTCGGCCATCTTTCGACAATTTGGCGAAGGAAAATTTGACCTTAGCGTGAGCGTGGTAAAGGTTGTACACAAGAATAAAAAGTTTATGGCTACATGACTCTGTTCCATGGAATAAAAAGAAAAAAAAAATTAAATTTAAAATTCATTAGTTATTTGGATTATCTGCAATCTATAAATTAGCCAAAATTCAACTTTATCATAGGACTTGGCTAGTGGCAGCTTAAATCCTGGATTTTTTATACGCTGTGGCTAGCGTTCTGGTAGTGGAGGCTATCTCCACAATGGTTACAGTAACCTACGCTAACACTAGTCGTTCGCCGAGTCGCCAATTGCTACTAGAATTCTCATTTGCCGCAAATAAAAATGCCCTCCTTCGCCAAATTGGCGAAAACGAAAATCTCAAAAAATGAATTAGATTTGGCAAACCTTTCATCCGGGTTGTAGCCAGGCTAGACCTAGGCTATCGATCAACATAACCATCGCTATCCATCGCCAGACAACATAAATCACGATACGGACGATAGGCCTACTCCGTGTGGCATCCTTGCTGACAGGGTTTTTCCAATATCACACATTTTTTCTGTACAGCGGTAACTCGAGCGAGCCTGCATAGAGCATGCGCGAGCAGCCAGTCACGTGGTACGATCTCGTCAAATTCTTTAAAATTATATGCTTTTAATTAAACATAAACATGGAGAAAAGAAAATAAGAAGGAGTCACAAGCAGTACTTAATCCAATTACAGCTTCACGCTGTGTACCAGTGTTGTATTGTAGGCCTACTAGGCGGGTAATAAATCCCAATAAAGATCCTTTGATGACCTTGGAGTGAAAAGGTACATTCCAATTACATTTTTAAATATCTGTCCAAAAACAAGATAATTTTCCTGTATGATAGTTTATAGGCTTTAGTAATATTAATCTTAGGCCCTAGGCTAGCTAGGCTTAGCTCGGTGGCGAGGCTCTGCAAACCACTGCCGCCCTGTGTGAACGCCCGCGTGTGCGGACCACTGACACAGCAAAAAATTAAACACGTCGAAATTACAATGTTCCGAGTATTTTTTCGAAAAAAATAACTTATATAAAACTTATATAATCTAAAATTAATATAAGCAACTGTGATGATAAAAATATTTTAGAATTAAGCCTTAAACGCCAAAATTACCTTATCTGGTGAAACAACAATTCCGATTTCTTCCATTTTGTTTTGAGACCTTTTGTGACCTTTCGCCACAAATTAACTGTTTGTTGAATCAAGACAAAATAATAAATAAATTAAAATATACTACATAATTAAACTTTTTAAACAAAATATGTTTATCTGTGGAGTTTTTAATATACTATATTTAGTTACATATTATTGTTAGTATTTTAAAATCATAGTATATTATTTTATAGTTGTGAAAGAGGAAAAACCGTGCAATCAATCCACCAGAGGGTGGTCGCGATAGAAAGAGATGCTGTCAATCACACAGTTCGTTGACCCACGAAAATCTGGCGACAATGCACTGAGTGATGATGATGATGATGATGATGATGATGATGATGATGATGGTGGTGGTGGTGGTATGATGATGATGATGATGATGATGAAGTCGAGAAGGAGCCCGCGGCCCCCTAAAATCCGCCCCTGGAGATGATGACGGTGTTGATGATGATGATGATGATGATGACGGTGATGATGATGATGATGATGATGATGATGATGATGATGATGATGACGACGACGATGATGATGATGATGATGACGACGATGATGATGATGATGATGATGATGACAGGCTCGGATGCAGACTTTTGGAAAACGGACGGTGGGGGTAGGGGGTGGTGGGGAAGCTT
>JAOTQE010010646.1:0-11052 GCA_025631205.1 Nesometra sesokonis | reverse complement strand
ATTAGAATTTAGAAAATCAAACAAAATTAAAAATAATAGATAGAAAGAAGAAAAGAAAAGAAAAAAAAAATGAACAGCAGTACAGAATTTATCGGTTGCCCCCCCCCCCTCCCTCAAAAAAAATGCTACTGATTTCAAACCTTTCTTACTCCCATATGCCATATATTAGCTTCTTGAAAATTGGCACACATACATAGTTGTATATTGTCTATTAATTGGTAATGTTTAAAGGTCTTAGGTCGTACCATCTTGCCATAGTGAAAATTTTAAAAACGCATGTCGAAAATTGTACCAAAATTTAAAAAAGTTTAACTTCCCTTAGTAATCACTCCATGCTCTAATAAATGCTAGATGTCTCCTTTATCCTGCTCACACATTGTACAGTCTTTTTTCCATGGAAAAACGTAGATCCTAACCTCATCCATAGAGATTTCCACAGGCTCTGGCTATTTTTTTCTTCCATGAATTTGTCTCTCCTGTTTGTATAAACCTCAGTTGACTCTCACCGTGCCCACTAGTTTAGGAGTGAATTTATGCTATATAGAAATTTACCATGATAATATTTATATGTTGATTTTAGGTGCTATCAGCCTGGCAAACTGCAGGAGAAGAGCCACAGTTGAAGCAACTAGACAAACCACCAGAATCATATGCTGACAAGTAAGAATAACAAGCTCGCTGTTTACTTAAATCATTGTTGTATTTCAGTGTTATTTCCAGAGCCAAGTAAAATAGAACAAACCATCTTTCACCGTATTAAGTATTCTGTATCATCATATAAAAAAAAGAAAACATTATTTGTTTTATACGAAACTTACTTTGTTTATTGTTCTGTATTAACATTCTCAGTTTCATTTACTGGTGAAATAGAGAAGCCTACTCTTCTTTACTCTGCTAGACTTGTGGAAACTAATAAGCATGTGCATTGTCTAACCTGTATAAATCTCATGCAAGTTTATAGCACAAACCTCACATTACATTTGAGACAGGGCATGCCAAAACCACCAAGTTGTTGCACAGGAACTTATTTAGAAATAACCAAATAAACAAGAGAAAATATAAACATATACAGTTTCATCCGATTTTGATAATTTGACCCCTCATTTTCAAGCTTGTAACAAGTGCAATATGGTTTTTATACTAACTCCAATTTTCAATTTTGCAACAACTTGGTGGTTTTGCCATGACCTGCCTTATTTTTACTCCCTTCTCCGGAAACATTGAATAGTATTTTATTATTGTGCATTACTAATTTTATCATATAATAATACCTTTTACAAAATTCCACATGACCTATAAACAACCAATCAAATAGCTTGAATATACACAAGTGTTGTATACTACACAACAATAATTTTAAATATATTTATCAACACTGATAACATATTATTTTTTTAGGTACAGATACCTTGACATGTTGAACAGCAACACTGGTAAAATAAATAGCGGTAAATCACTGGCAGTTGCAAAGTCTAAACTACCTCAGCTTAACAGGTATCAAATATTTATAGTAATGATAATGATCAGACATTTATATTGTGGCAATTCGAAATTCATCAAATGTCCAGAATGAACTTGATGTTGCAATTCAATGTCTTGCTTCTCTCCTAAGGGTCACGTTAAGTGTCAGGTTACACTAGTACATTAATGTTAATGTTAACGTTGCCATATTTATATAGCGCTTAAACAATCGTCGATTATCTCAAAGCGCTAAAAAGTAGGATATTAAAGAAAAATACAAACTACAGCGAACTAAAAAGGTGTGTTTTTAAGAGAGTTTTAAATACTTCAATTGATGGAGCCTCTCAGATAGAAGTGGGAAGATTGTTCCACAGTTAAGGAGCTGCAACTGCAAAGGCCCTGTCTCCATATGTTTTCAGGTGACTAGGTGGAACAAAAAGTACAGATGTACTAGTAGTCGACCTAATAGATCTCGTACAGACTACAGATCTATGTTTAATTAAATTGGAGATATAAGATGGTGTTTGACCGTTAAGTGATTTATATGTGATTAGCATTAGTTTAAAAATAATCCGTTGTTTTATTGGAAGCCAGTGGAGTAACACACATCCATTTGTCCACACCGGATCATATATGGACCAGTTAGCTGGGGTAACCACCTACTTATCTCAAAAGACGTAATGGGTTTTTTTTTATAGTGCACATGAGCCGCTTGTGTACACTGGGTCTGGAAATATATGAAATTAATTTTTTTCAAAAGTGTATGAACCCTGAAAACAAACTAAAAGGAGTATTTATTGTTCCTTTTTACATTCGTTTAACACACCCGAAAATTCTTAAGTATTGGATTTCTATTTCCTTGGGTAATTTGAGTCTTTTGGTAACTGATATCTGTGGCATGCGTATGCATAGTTTCATCTATTTAAGTGAACAATAATTTCCAAATAATGTTTTCTTTAATTTTTAATTTTCTAGATTTCTTAACCACCTGATAGCAAGCAGTACAAACCAAGACATCATTCCACTAGCACATCTACCAGCCATCCTCAATGAAACTGTACAAGAGCCCACCAATGCCATACAGACTGATATAGTTATTACCATAGTATGTGGTATACCAGGCAGTCATAAGGAGAACCTATGCAAAGCTTTGACAAATATGGCCAAGGAACAGAGCAGGTTAAGTGAATGATTCCTTGTTAACCACTCTGTCATACAACATGATGTTTTTAGCACTGCTCTCGAAATGCTGTATGTTGTGTATTGGAACACTTTATGATAGGGGTTTTAGATGCTATATATATTGTGTTCAATTAAATAATAATACAAACCTATTTTAAATGTTTATTTACTATCATATCCACTGGATTATGTAAAATAAGTAACATCGGAAACATAAGAAAAGGCATGGAAAGTGGGCATAAATTATTCTGCTAATAAGTGCCACTCCTGAATAAAAGAATGACTTTTAAATAAAAACACTGCACAAGCCTCATAAAAATTAATAAGCACTGCATTAAAAATGTATGTTTTAGCATTTATAGTGTAAAGATATTGTCTTTTGCTTTGCAATATAAAACCTGTAAATATATAATATAATTTAACTTTAAACTTTTAAATTTTCAGATGGGTGACTTTGAAGGTCCCATTCGAGAGCCCTGATATGTTTGATGCCAAGGAGCTCCAGTCATCCTTAAGTAGCACAGTGGCAGCTGTCAAGAAGCGAGGTATCAGGGCTAGTAGTGGTGGCAGGAAGCGGCTTAGAATACTCTATATCCCACCAGGGTAAGTGTGGCACTTTCATATAACATTTTTACTAAATCAAATTTGACTATCCTCATATTTCAAGTTCAATAATATTTTTTTCAGATGATGTATGAAGGTAAATACCATTTTGTGAACATATGAATTGCATACTATAATACGAGGGAACCAAACTTGTTTCTGCAAATGCCTCCTAACCTGAGGATTTGCAATGGAACTTCACACAAATTTGTGGCAGAGCCAAGCCAAATGAAGTCACACAGCTAGTTTTTCACAATAGGCAGAAATTAAAAAATTGTCAATTTTTTCAAATTTTATTTTATTTCAACAACATAGTTTAAGCATTCAACTTTCATACTGCATTAACAATTTTCAGATATGATCACAAAATATTTAAAAATGCAATTTAAAATGACCCTGCTTAGTCAATGTATACTGATAAGCAATTTTAAAATGCAGTTTTCAAATGTTTGAACCTTGATTGCTAATAACTTGTCAAGGAAACATCATATCATATATTCATAATCTATAAATAACTCAATTTTCAATTTTTTTACTTTTGTTTCCTTTGGCTTGGCTCTGCCACATTTAGAGTTACTTATGGATTTTGCTTTTTACAATTTCAACAATTTTGCGTACATGCATCTCTTATATACACTTAAGAAAAAGGCAGAAAAAATTGATCTAAAACAAAATGTCATTGGCCACATCGGTTGGCATTTCCTAGACCACTAGCAGAGACTGTACTCCACACCAAACAAAATCGACATTTTTATAGCTCTTATTGCCAAAAGCTCTAAATGCTTCACAATTATTATCCCCAGTCATTGGAATAAACGCTAATGGAATACAATCCATTCCACAATGTTGCAGCTGTATTCAGTGCATATGGCATTTGTACCTCCCAGGTACCCATTTATACTCCTGGGTGGAGAGAGGCAACATAGATAAAGTGTCTTGCCTAGGAACACAAACAGCAACCAGAGTGAACCTCGAACCACCGACCTCATGATTGGAAGTCCGAAACACCACCGCTGCGCCAACTGTTTCCACTGCCAACTGCTTACATTGAGGCCACCATTCTTGTTATAAAGTTTCCTGCAAACAGAATATTATATTACAGTGTGAGAAACTATTTTTGTTTAGCCAATTAACTAAATCAATTGATTTAGCCACCTTTTAATAATGTTGGTCTAGGAAATATTTCTGATTGTTTAAGTCTTAGGCAAATTGGCTAAACAATTTCTTTTGTATTTAACCAGTTTCAAAATATTTTAGCTCATGTCTAATTGGCGAATGGTTAGAGTGAGCCCCGATAGGTACATTTTATTTTATTTTTCATCCAAAAATGGATGATGACAAATTCATGAAAATTAAATTTCAACATTTATTTAAAAATTGTTTTATGTAAGTTTCACAATTTGAGCTTGCATACACTGGTCACAGTACCCATCTACAACAAAATAAATATAATTTTTTAAAAATTTAATGTCGTTTATACAGTTATTGTATTTTGCCATTGCAGGTTTGTAGACTTGCCTAAAGCAGTACATGCTATCCAGTATCATCCAGACTCGGCTATAGCAGCTCAGCTTAGCATCGGTTCTGTCACCACTTGCATTGACCCTCTCAATATGTACATCACTAACAGGTTAGTAAACTACCGTACTCTCGCGAGTAAACACCTCTCGATTTAACCCTTTCGCTGTGAGCGCCCAGTACTACTGGGCTCAAGATAAATTATTCTTTAAAAATATTTGCCTACACTAACACACACCCTCTTTAGTTTCTATTTTATTCTAAACACCTCTCTCGATTTAACTCTTTCGCTGCAAGAGCCTTGTACTATCAGACCCAAGATGAATCATTCTTTAAAAAAAATTTCCCAATACAAAGACATGCCCTCTTTAGTTTCTAAATCACCTTTGAGATATTTACAATAAAAAAATTTAAAAAAAACATATAATAAAATTTAAAAAAAAATAAATAAAATAATTCTCTTGAAATGGCACCCTCTATGTTTTACCAATGATTTTTTTTAATTTCATGTTTTTTCATGATTTTACTTACGAATGTTGTTTTGCATTTATGATGAAAATAGCTACTGCTAAGCAATCAGGTTGAAAGTAATCCAATTATCGATTATGATAGCACTTGTCAAGACTTTCTAATGGGGATGTACACCTAATGAGCATTGTTAGTAGGTCTCAATGAAATTTAATAGATAGTTTTCACTATATCATGACTTATATTTCATTACCATACAAAACAAAATTACTGCATTTAATTAATAAACAAATGTATTGAATATTTTTATAATTATGGCTAAATTTCTTCAGGTTAACTATGCCAAAGTTGTTGAACCAGTGTGCTGAAGGATGGGTTAATAACGTCTTATTTACCAGCTGCACTGAGCCCAAGGTAAGATACATACTGAGTGTCGCTGTAGCTTGGTGGTTAGCATGGTTGCCTTCCAATCCCGATGTCCTGGGATCGAACCTGGCTGAATGCTAGATTGATTCTCACGACTTAACAATGCCACTCCCCTAGCCCCATAATGAGACATCGTTTAGAAAGCATGGCGTAGATCTCATCCTGTAAGTGGTGAGTAAACTTGCTGTTGGATGTGACACAAAATAAAAAAAAAAAAAAAATATTTCTAACATAAAGCAGTCGTATGATTATTCATGATTGAACACACAGTGTGTTAACAATGGTAATAATAAAGCCTATTAAAATATTTGTGTTGTCCAAGCCTGACATATGCCAAAGTCTTAAAAATCTCTGTTGGCTTTTTTTTGAACTTCCATTCTCCCAACTTTTAGCCTAAACATAAAAATTATCCTGAAAATTTCAAAAAAGGTATACATTTATCCTATAATTTTAATTTTAAAACCCATTTTTCCATGTGAAAAATTTTCTGTTATGTGTACTTAATCTTTCAATATTTGATGTCATTTTTTGTGAATTGTATATGTTGTTTATTTTATTTTAAATGTGTAAATAATTTGTCCTATTGTATAATAATATTTTAGGGGCCATGCATAAATGATGTCACACTCAATGGGGAAGGATGTTGCCTGAACTGTTACAACTTGGGACAAGGGGGAGGGGGAGGTCAGTTAGTTGTGACATCACTATTTTTATCTTTTCAAATACTGTATATTATTAGTCTTGGTAAGAGAAATCAACATTGGAAATTCCTCTGCTCGAAAGAGAGCAAAACTAATTATGTCTTTAATTAGACTATGCCCTAAATTTTAGCCTCATGAATGTTTTTGCAATATACATTTTGATTATTTTTTTATGTTTGTAAGTGAATATGTTGTTTGTTACTAAAGACATTGAATATAATTAGAAAATGTCCTAGGGATCTACATACATTTTCTCAATAGTTTCAAAATCTTTAAGGTTTGTGACAGTGTTGGGAGGGGTGTCAAAAAATACCAAAATTTGTGTAACATCATTTATGGATGGCCCCTTAAATATCTTTGTTAATCTGTTTTTATACAGATCTTTGATCTTTGATCTCTGGAATAAGTGTTAATAAATCCAAATAATAATAAATAATAATGATATGATAATGATAGTGATAGTGATAGTAATAGTAATAATTATTATTATTTATGGTAATCAAATTGAAGAAAATACAGTGTAAAATATATAAAGTTGGTATATACAATAGTAACATGACCTTTATACATTTTAATGATGCACTTATTAAAATACTTAAATTTTCCTTAAACACAACTTTGATTTCGTATTTAATGTTTTAGGATCTAAACCTAGCAAGGACTCAACAGTTGATAAGAGCAGTGAATTCTGATGTTGCATTTATCATTGCAGACCATGGTGAAGTTACAAGGTTTGTGTGCTAAATTGCTAGCATGTTAGTGGTAGCTTGCTTCAAAACAGCTTTTTAGCTCTCAGAAAAGAGCTCTAAAAATATCTGTCTGATTAAGGCCGTCTTTCTGCAGGAATTTCAGATTATCTGATAAACTATTATCAAATCAATTCAAAAAATACAACTGCGCAAACTTAGTGTAAACAATAATGCATTATGAGTCCACTATCTTCCGGTGATTTTTTGGTAATTTCCCTTTTCCCTCGCGTGACACTCTGGATGGAACTGCGGTGAAATCCTCACAAATGCAAGATCAAGGTTGGCCTTGTGTCAAAGGTGTCGATTATTACAAATGAAAAGGTGTTACTGTTATTTTTGTTACAATAATTGACAAACAAACCTTCAAAATACCATTTAGTGTCCAAATAAATGAAAAGTACTATATATCCTTTTTTTATATTGCTAATTTATCAAAAATCCTGAAGATTTTAATGACAATTCAATTTCCTGGATAATATTAATTTTCTGGAGCCCGGGAGATAATGCAAAATTCCTGGAGACTCCAGGCTAATCCTGGAGACTTTGGAGCCCACGATTAAGGGGAAAATTCCAAGGGTGATCTCTTGAATAATAAATGCTTAAGTTAATTTTTCAAACCATCATAATGCACTTGAACATTTTACTCTTAAATTAAAATATGATACTTTACCAACTGAGCAAACGCAAAACTCTGGTTCTGTACCATTTTAAGTTAATTATCAGATAGGCCCTATTGAGCACCATCATGCCTGAATATATTTTCAGGTTCAACTGTAATACATAGTCCAAGCAATGAGATACACACCATTATATTGTGATTCAGTATTTTGAACTTAAATTATGCCATCATCAGTTGGAACTACAGGTGAGGAAATCAACAAATCCGTAGACATATTATTGCCTCCAGCCTCTGCCTTACAACTTTGCTACTGAACACATTAAAAATATCCACCTACTATTATTAATATTACTGTGAACTACAAAATTTAAAGTTTTTTTTTTTCATTTTATAGGAGTCCTAACTACAAAATTTAAAGTTTTTTTTTTCATTTTATAGAAGTCCAGATGCAGAATTGATTTTGTCTGAAACAGCTTTTCAAGAAGCCAGTGCAATACGAGCTAGACACCATAATCCAGATAGGTATTATAATGCAAATCCATCATCTTTATGTACTTTAGACAGTATTAGTAAATAATTTTTTAGTACAAAAAGTTGTTTGATTTTTTTGATTTTTTTTCATTCAGTAAGACACCAAAGATAACCCCCAAAAGTCCAAGTTGGCAGTACACTGAGAGAAATTGCACTTCTTTAATTATATAAAATTTAATGGCTTTAAGGGGATACCAAAAAATATTGTACGAGCTGTCAAAGATGAGCTCAATATTCTGCCACAGTGAGTACAATATTTTCCGATATTTCATGAAAATAGGCATTCAGTGTTATAACTATTATTCAATGTAGCTTACTTGTAAATACTGATTTGATTTGGGGTTTTGCCTAGCCTAGGCCTGCCACCGCTAACTATGCCCTAGGCCTCTATCCTATGTCTTCAAATTTAAAATCCATGTCCTTCTCTCGCAGATATTCTTGGAAAACATTAACAGCAACTCTTGTAGGTTTCTTTATTACTAGTAATTCTTAAAATCAACACTAGGTAAACAATTGTGCGAAACGCCAAGTTTTAAAAGGTGGTTAGGTCTTGTTGTGCATTCACCATTTACAGCATAAAACCAATTCTCTCAGTTGGTGAAGTAACATCAGCAGCTGATATTGAACCGCACAGTTGGATACTATATAATATTGAACTGTTAAAAGTTTTAGAAGAATACTGTCAAATTCAAACACATTTCAATACAATTAAATTGATGCAAGGGTACTCTATATAGCATATTTGCTTAGTTAATAGAATAATACAGATTTCTTTATAGATAAGTTGTTTTTACACAGATAGAGGATTATACGCCCGTATTCTTGAAACCGACTATAGTTGTAGTTTGAACTAGGATTAAAATAGTCCTAGTTGCGACTTCGACTTCAAATTCCTATCTAGTTGAATTTGTACTTCGACTAAACCAATTCAGACTTAATTAAACATATTTCGTGATTTTTGTAGGGTAGCCAAAAACACGATTTTAATCATATTTAATAGACTATATAATTATTGACCTGGCTAATCGATTTTAGATATAAGTTACAGTTTTAAAATAAATTTTTTAATAAAATGTTTATTAATAACTTAAAAATATTGTTCAGTGTTGATTTAGTTGGCGATTTAGTCTACCCCTTTTAAGGCTAGAAAAATTGACCTTGCAGGGCCGCCATTTAGTCGAGGTTTGTTTGTTTTAGTTGAAGTTCTAGTCGTACTTCTAATAATATGAAATGACACCACTTTTTAAGTTTTAGTTCGAACTATGACTATAGTCGGTTTCAAGAATACGGGTGATAGAGCTACAACTTATCGAAATATAAGTACTTTTTGTTATAAAAATATATATTAGTGTTATATTAATTCATTCTTACAGGTGTATAATTCCATCTTCACTTTCCACTCCAACAATGGAGGAAGTTGTTCTTACCTTTAGCCAGCCTTTGGAGAAGAGTAAACTGATTAATAAGCTGCACAGTTTAAAGGCAAACCTAAGCCCATCCCCATTCACAGGGAATATCTATGCAGTAAGGGCTAAAGTCAACTTTACAGGTAGGTACAGCATTATATTCAAACATAGGCCTACAAGGAATAGCTATGCAGTCGGGACTAAAATCACTTTTAAAGGTTTATTTATTTATTCCGGTATAAAAACATCAAATTCCAAACCAGCAGCATGAGCTGAAATGGTTGGATTACAAGAAAAATGTAAATAAATTTAGAACAGTAGAGTACATCAATCTTCAAAATGCATAGGAATATGCAAATACAACATCATAAAATGTTCACAAGGAAAGGAATCGTAGAGTTCCTATACCTTTCAGTACGGCATCTAGGGGGATCAAATTTCTTGCTATTGCTGCTCCTTAAAGATCGGGTATGCCTATCACACTTATATGCTGGTAGCATATTTCAAAATTTTGTAGAATCCAGAAGGCCCCTACCAAATTTGAGAAGAAGGTTTTCACCCTTAAAATCCA
This sequence comes from Nesometra sesokonis, assembly GCA_025631205.1. NCBI lineage: Eukaryota > Metazoa > Echinodermata > Crinoidea > Comatulida > Antedonidae > Nesometra > Nesometra sesokonis. The sequence goes on along the minus strand of JAOTQE010010646.1, from coordinate 817 downwards.
ACTTTTAAGCCCAAGGCTATTCACAGGGAATATCTATGTAGTCAAGACTAAGGTAATCATCACAGGTAGATTCATCCTTAAACTCAAAGTCTAAGCCCACACATTCACAGGCATTATGTATGCTTTCGGAGAAGCTGGAGTCGGCTTTCCAGATATTGTAGGTACACCCTTAAAATGCAAACTTAGGCCCAAACCTGTTCATAGGGAATATATGCAATCAGGGCTAAAGTTGCTTTTACAGGTATGTACACCTTAAAGGCAAGCCTAGCTGCCCAGCCTCATTCACAAGGAGTATTTATGCCATCAGTATTTATGCCATCAGGCTAAAGTTAACTTTACAGGTAGGCGCACCCTTAAAATAAAGCCTAGTATAGACTAAATCCCATTCACAGGGAATATCGGTCAGATTGAAAGTCAACTTTACATGTATGTATACCCCATTAAAGGGAAACCTAAGCCCAACTCTGTTTACAGGGAATATCTATGCAATTAGTATACTTGCTTGAAATATATTTTCATTAACTTGTCTGAGTTGTACTTGCAAATCAAAACACAATAGTAAAATACACATGTGTTGGTAAGCATAAACCTTTTAATGGCAATATTACAAATAACATGTTTGTTATGGTTACTTTATAAAGTTGAATACTGAAAGGTCCACTAATCAACTTTAAGTAAGATAGTATAATAAATACTCCAAGCAATGAGATACGATGGCGTGTATCTCATTGCTTGGAATAGGCATTATACTTTATTTCTTAAAGTGGAATAAAAAAGTTTCAATGAAAATAATGTCTTTGAAATAACCTGGAAAATT
>JAOTQE010010635.1:0-11052 GCA_025631205.1 Nesometra sesokonis | reverse complement strand
GTGTCATACGAAACAGATCTGTAGCAAATAAATATGTGGTGACGGAATTCATTCGTTTTGTGTTTAATCATTTATATTTAGCTCTACCTTGTGTATCGAGCACTCTACTTCACAGATGATCTGTTATAATAGATTTACATTTATATATATATATAGATATATATATATATTTCATATTGAAAATAACTGTAAATAAATCATTTTCCATTTATCTTCCCGTTCCCGACGACAACCGTTCTCTTCAAGAGAGAACGGTCTACTGTACTTCCCTACACCTGTAGTAGAGCACCGTATCTCCACGCAGTGTGACCGTGCAGAAACTTAACCAGTTGATAGCTTGGAGATAACGAACCAGGATATTTTTAAGAACCATCCATATGTGAAAAAGAACTAAACAAGGCAAATATGGCAAAATATCATAATCTATACAAGACAACAAAAACACCTGTTATTATCCGCCCAAACCGGTCGCTGCGATGGAATCGGTCAAGTGACCCGACCTTCACTTTCCGCACTGTGCTGCCACCAATTCCAATGAAAAGCACTTCCAGGACAATAGAAAACAGATTTACTCCATCATTCAACAACTCATCGGTTTATCAGCTTGTGGCCTATCCCGTTGTACATGTACTTTTATTGCATGGTCTTATCACAAATGACTTATAATTATGTTGTACAAATTTAAAACATTATATAATTATGTAAAAAATATTATAAGTCATTTGCGATTTTTATATTCATTTTAAAATCCTCGCTTTGGAATATGCCCTTCGAAAATGAACCGTAGTTAATTTTACAATAGAAAAAAAATGTACACATTTGTATTTAGGCCTACAGAAACGTCTACCAGTTTCAATGCGAGACCATCGTCCCGTTTCTATCCAAAGATAATGTTAACTTAAAGTAACCTTGTTAGACATATACATTTACACTCTCACATCACCAATGCACAGCACAATAAACACGTGAATAAAGTTAGAAACACCTGACCTGTGTTAATTGTCATTCACTACTGTAGTGACTAACACACCCGGGATAAACTAGCTAACAAAGCTTCCCGTTAGGTAGCTTATCCCGAGTATAGTATCAAACTCAGACATATACTTTAACAATATCTGGCAGTACCATAAACGAGAACGTTGTCTAGTTCGCTAACCGCTAGTTATAGATATTTACAGTACATTCATAAGACAAAAAATAGAAATCACACACCGGCCACCTGCCCTGTTTACATGCAAATTGACTTAAAATATGAAAATTAAGGCTGGCATTTATAGGTACCAATAACTTGACAACTGTTGGTTGTAGAGAGTAGATTTTCTTCTGAATTGTTATAAATATTTATATATTTGTATTTCGTTCAATTGAAAATTTTCTCCAAAAATTACTGGAAATATCGTTTTTGACTTCCTAATCCTGAATGATTGTTATTTCACACAAACAAAAATAACAATTCTGGAACATATGCAGAATACCTTTAACCCCCTTTTCACAGGCTTAACATTTTTACAAATTGTACGTAACTCCAAGACTACTGTTGGTAAAGACTTTATCTATAGTTTCTAAACTTGTAAAATATGAATACATTCATAAGAGAATACAATTAGAAGCACATCAAGCCATCTGCTCTGTTTACATGTACATGGATTTAGATGCAAATTAAACATGGGTTTATAATTTACCAATAACAGCTTGTAAAGAGTTAATTTTTAAACATAATGTTCAGAATACCTATTTTTTTTTAATTTTCGTCTAATGCAATTTTTCGAACATACATAACCGCGTATGCTGTTTCAGAACATTGACCTCATTTCACAGGATTTACACAGTCATCACCAAGTCTATTGTAAGTATATTTCATTTTAGTTTCTAGACTTTGTAAAAAATGAATATATTCATCAGAGAATAGAATTAAGAAATTATACCCTAACCCTCTGTTCTGTTTGCATAAAGCTTGCCTTAAATATGCAAAAGAGGGATGCATTTTAGTGTAATAATAACTTGGCAACCACTGGATGTAGATTTGATTTTTTCTAATTGTTCAGATTAATTCACCACTAATTTCAATTTAGTTTCTAGACTTTCTAAAAATACGCATGCAATCATAAGAGAATAAATTTAAGAATCACACACCAAGAATTAGGGGTGAATTTATAATGTACCCATAACTCGGCATCTGGATACTGAGAGTTTATTGTTTTAATTGTTCAAATTGTCCATTATATTTGTATCTCCACGAATGGGACTTTTTGACCAAAAATAACTTCATATTTGGTGTTTTTTATTTTGACCTCAATTTTCACAAAATGTACACAATTTTCACCAATGTTTCATAACTCCATGTCTATCTGTCTTTACTTTAGTTCATAGACTTTTTAAAAGATAAATACATTCGTAAGATAACAGACTTTAGAAACAATTTAATTAATGAACCGTTTGTTTGCATGCAAACTGCCTTAAATATGCAAATTAGGGATAAATGTACAGTGTACCAATAATTTGATAACAACTGGATGTAGAGAGTTGATTTTTCTTTTGAATTGTTCCGATTTGTATTTCTTCCAACTTCATTTTAGTATCTATAGTACTTTTTTCAAAACATTTGTAAGTGCATAAACTTTAGAAATCCCACACCAGCCACGTCTGTTTATAAGCGAATTGACTTAAATATGCAAATTGGGGTTAAACTTATGTACCAATAACTCTGCAATCACTCGTTGTAGATAGTTGATTTATATTTTGTTATCTAATTAATGTATTCATCTTTTAGAAAGTCTAGAAACTAAATATAAATCTTTACGAACGGTAGTCTTGGACATACGCAAAATCAATGAAAGCTATAAAAAAAAACACTGTGAAAATGAGATCAAAGAACAGAAATAGCATTCATGAACATTAGAATTAAACAAATCAATTTTTTAGCAAATGCAAATATAAATATTTTGAAGAATTTTGGTAGAAAATCAACTCACTACAACCACCGGTCGGCGAATTATGAAAACCATATATTTTGATACCTAATAATTTGTAACTCATATTGCAATAAACTATGATTTGATTTTACTTTTTGATCAATATTCTTTTACTACTGAGTATGTTGAAATCTCTTGGTTATCTTCATTTCCATTCTCGCAATCTACATTGGCGACATCTAAAAACACTTTCGATTCCATCTTTGGTGTTGCCGGCTTTGTTCTTAATTCATCAAATGTTTCTCTTTCATATTGTGGCTTAGATGTTTGCTGGTTGTTTGATATTTCTAGCTATAAAGTTAAATTAAAAGTATATTTTAAAAATACATTAAGATTGCAGAGCTCCGATGTCTCCGATATTATTGCCTTGCAGTCTCAAGAAAATTCTCCTGGTTTTCAAAAAGTCAGTCAGAGGATAAATTGGCTTACTTTCCAAAAATTCGTTAAATCATAAAAAAAAACTTTTAAGTTTAGCGATGTTTTGGGGAACAGTAATATAACATATTTAATAGGGACAAATATATCAGAAAGTATTTTATAATAAGGTGTTGAATTTTTAAACGAGAACATTTGTAGGAAAGGTAAACACGGTGGTTGGACCACGACTATAATATCTCCAATAATGGTGTATTTACAACTTGGATACCTGAGATTATATAACTCTCATGCATAATGCGTGGGTTTGACGCATGAGATCAATTTTGGACGCCTCACGTATACACCACATTTCTCACACGTGAGAAGTATTCTTAAAAATATAAATAATATCGGAACTATACCGTATAATTCAGAAACCCCAAAATAAGGCGAAAATGGCATAAACGATTAACATTCCCATAAATAAAACATAAAAACCTACAACAAATACAACATACAAGTTGCAACATGCGGTAAAAAAGTATAAAATATGGCAAATAATGTTTTTTTCTTGCTTATGAAAGTCAGATTGGGCACTTGGTACGTATAAGTTTTAGGGTCCAAAAATATGGCAGGTATATTATATTTCCGTATGCATACATGAAAGCACACATATTATATTTATGTGATTGCTATATTTTTGTGTTCTGCAGAAAAAATGGATTGCCACATCTCAAATTCTTAAAGTGTGTCCAAAGTTTTCTTAGAAAATTGTAATAAATAATGTATAAGACATGCTCTATTGCTTCATCATAGAACAGATTATAATCATATAATTTCTGTTAAACTTTGCATTTCCAGAATAGGTGAATGTGTATCTACAATGGTAGAGGCAGTATATACAAATAATATTAGTGAGGTTTTGCAAATTTACGAAATACGGTATGATAAAAAAAACGGAAACGTCACATTTCTTTTTTGAAAGTTGCTAAATTTGTTTAAAAAAATATCAAATGTTCTATCTACGAATTGTTGATGGTCGTCATAAAATACTGACCAACTTTGGTAGATATTCAAAGTGTTCCATTCAAATGCTACAAACAATTATGACGTATCCGTTTTCGTTTTCGTACTTCGTGAAGCTGTGAAACCTCCCGAGTACCTTGAAGAAACGCGGTTCTGGCAGTGGTTCCATTTGATTTTTAAACTTCTTAATCTTCTTCCAGCACACGCAGCTCAGCAGTAAAACAGTTGTTACACATACAAGTATTACAATGTACGTAAACCATGATTCTAATGAATGAAAATAAATCACGTAAGCTTTACTAGTATTACTTATTCAATTAGATTTTACTTTATAGATCAGTAAAACACATAGGCCTGAACTTATGCCTCATTCCACCAATTTTGTGTGTTCGCATGTCATGCGCTATGAACAATTAGAAAATGGTTATGGTTAAAATGGTTATCACGCAATGTCACATGTGTTGAGATTTCATTTCCAAGACAAATAGCAGGCACCGTACTCTAAACAAAATCAATATAGGGCGCGCCATACATCTTGGCAAACGTTCTCCCACCAACATTACAATGCGGGAAATGCTGTTAAGCACACTTCGTATACGGATACTATATATAATTGTTATTATTGTTATAATCCAATTCGTTTGTACCTTAGCAGACAGTTTCTTAAAGTGATGCATGTTGATCATCACATTATGGTAATTTATCAGTCTGTCGGTCGGTCGGTTAATTGTGATACACATAATCAACATAAATATTAATGCTCTCTGTCGGTCGTTTGGAAGGCCACTACTTACATTTGATATAAAATTTATTAAAGTACTAACAGACCAATTAGTTTGAAATATAGCAGGCAGTTTATCAGTAATGGATATTGATCATCACATTAGGTAACTGGTCAATCTGTCGGTCGGTCAGTCTGCCAGTCGTTTACTTGGAGGAAGGGCGTATCTTATTTGAATTGTCTTGTACAGAAAAATAGAATGAATAATAATTCCTTTCACTGTTTCAACTATGCATGTCCGAGATAAAGGTCAAGTCATAGGCGGCGGTGTCCCGGCCGTAATTTCTATCCTTGCGGCGGTGCGGTACGATGAATTCTGAATTTTATGACTTTGAATCGAATTTGATCACACATGCGTAGTTGGAACCGTGAAAGGGTTCGTTCAATAATATTATCACCTGGCTCAGCGTAAACATCTGATACTGGAATTGCAATAGCAGAAGGCTTCGTGGCACCCATAGAATTATAGGCTGCTATGTAGGCTGTATAGTTTATGTTTCTTTTTAGTTCTACAAAAAAAAAAGGTTTTATTTCTTTTAATGTCGTAAACTCAACTGCAATAAAATTGTTTAGAATTTCAGCAAGCAGTTGTACACTTGAGGAATTAAACTCAGCAAAGTATTTCTCTTGACATTGTGTATGTGTACAAAGTACCTCTCGTGGCACTGAGAAAATAAATCTATCGTGCTTGATAAGTTGGGTTATTCTTGGAACTTGCTCGGAGTATGGGCCAAAGCCAACCGAAATGCTCGCAAACTGTTGTGAATGCGCACACACATTTGGTAAGACAAATGATCTGGCGCGCTGTTTTACTTTAAACGATAAGATTGTTCAAAGATATGTTACAGCACAAATTGTCACCCTGCACAAATTGCCGCCGGCCACAATTTGTGCAGGGCTTCTCGGCACAAACTGTCGCCAGCACAATTTGTCGCCGGCACAAATTGTCGTCTTTTGGTGGCGACAAATTTTATAGGCATTGATGGCACAAATTGTCGCCGCGCCGGCACAAATTGTCGTCCTTAGGTGCCGACAAACTGTTTAGGCATTGTCGGCACAATTTGTCGCCCTGCTACAATAATGTATACAATAAATCAATCTGATGCCGGAGTAAAAGGGCTCCTACTCCACAAGAGATAAATGTTTGCCTTCCATAGAAAAATAATCTTGTGTATAGAGATCACTGACTTTACTTTACGGTAGAGCCCGGACTAATATTACAGGATACGTTTGTTCCTACTACACCTCTCGTCTACCTGAACCATTTTCTGTAACATCATGACTGAAGAGGGAATCACCCCTCTATGATTTTGAAATTGACACATAAAGTACTGGTATTTATTACAATTGTATAAGGTCTCATCTATCTAGGTACACCAAGATCGGATAAAGATATTTTTAAAATAGCGACTTATAAATGTCCGGAGTGGCAACCACCCCCTCATCTACACCTGAACTTTGTTTCCATACCCCCATCTTTCACACTGACATTTTTCTCATCAAAATTACCGCAAAAGAAAAACTTAGTTACTTTAATGCCTAGGTCGGATTTTCTTTTTCGCTTTTATGCAATAAGAAACAAATCTCGAATGGAACCACTCCTTTCTGTAGACGAGGTTTCGGCTAAAATATAGTGTATTAAACGTGATGCTAGCTGATAGGCCCTGCAATTTGTGTAGGGCGACAATTTGTGCCATAACAAAGCTCTCTCGCGTGCAAGGAATGTTCAATGTTTGTAAGCATTTTCTCGCAGTGTGCGTCTATAAAGTAATGCTGAGTGCCATGTGTGCATCATTTGCTCAGCATTGTAATACCGTTGAACATTCAATTGTTTAATTTATAGGTCGTTATTTCTCTCACTTAATATGAAAAATAAAATCAGATCATTTCTATTTTGATTAATGTAGCTTTGGGGTAACATGACCCATCTGATTAGTACTTCGTTTTAAGAATTTTAAGTGAAGTCATTATTCATAATTTAACTAACCCTGTATCAGCAATGATGTTTCATTGACTGAAGTTCTGAATGGTTTGGTTGCTTTCTCCGGATCGTCTAGCCGTATTTCATAGCCAAGTAAGATTCCTCGCCAGTCCTGTTTTGGAAGTTCCTAACAATTTATAAATATTATTACATAAGCAAATTTGATGCATACATAAATAATACAATAATAATAAGAATAAGAATGTATGTTGTGAAAGTTAATTTGTGCACACGTACATATTTGCTCTTGTTTTCTAGTTAAGATTTGATGAATTTAATGGTTGTGGACTACTGATCTTTCCGCGCCCTGTACGAATTGAACAAGTATCTAGTTTCAGAAGATGTGTGTTGACGGAATAATATGTTACATTGTGTGCATACCTTCAATGTTTTACAGTGATGTCCATGTTCAGGGTTGTACTCAGGATTTGAAATTGGAAGGTGGGAGTGATCGAGGATTTTGGACCCAAATTATGCCGACGACGACGTCTGGTTTTCCAAATTGTCAATCTGTTTCACAATTTACTCATCCGATTACCTCCGTGTCAGACAACACTTTGTCATTTGTACACCACCAGATTTGTGTTCAAGATTCAATTCAAGAAATATTATTTGTCTTCATAAAAAAATATCATTATAAAGAAATTCTGCAGCTCTGTAGCTTTTTTCAGTATAGAATCATGAGATTATAAAAAATCAATATAAAAATGGAAACAAAACGCAAAAATGACAAAAACTTGCGTAAAACGTTCAAATGGCGTTAAAATTGGTTAAAATAGGGGCAAAATTTATTTAAAATGGATTATAAAATAAAATGTAAATTATTAAAATGTATCTTCTTACACCTGTATTAAAACTATGAATAGAATTTGGAACAGAAGAGTTTCTATAACATCTATGTGTACAAAGAGGAGAGAATCTAATACTAATGTATAATAATCATGTAAGGGACGTGTTGGGTCATTCATAATGTTATGTACTGTATCTCTAGAGCAACACGTTTGTTATAAACTTCCGACAGAGGCATAATATTACATTTGATTATTCGTTGGTAATTTTTTTCTCTGTCTATCTTTTATTTCTGATCCTTGGTTAAAGATGTATTGTCACATGAAAAATGACAAAAAATTGATTTTGAAAATGTCTTGCTTATTTTGAAGAAATATATAAATTATGATAATTCCACCCAAAATTATAATATTTAAACAATATTTACCCTTACTTACATTATTATAATGCGTAAAATTAGAAAAATCCATAAAAAAGGTTGGAATCCTCTAAAATGTTGGTAACTTTTTAGTGTAAAACTCTTAGTAAATAGTTGTTAAATACAGTAATTTCTATTCTGAAGTTCATAACTTTGATTCTACTTTAAATTGAGCAGGTTAATTTCAAAATTAATGATTATGACTTTTTGGTCATTTTTGAGTGACAATCTTTAAAGTTGTAATGGATGATTTCATTGATGCCAAAAAAATAAAGGCATTGCTTAATATGAGTAGTTTACTTTAACTTGAGTGGCAACATACTGTCATTATCTTGTATGGTACATGCGGGTGTCTAAAATACAATGGAATTGTCATCCAGGAATAGTTAGCCCAATATTAGCCACACCTGATAAAATTGTTACAGGAACCCATAATGCATTTCAAAGTTCAATGTTTATTTTATTCCCACAAAACTTTCTACAAAATAAAAAAATAGGTCTACTCTTTCGATAATAACAACATTACCATCCATGAAATTAAAACATCACGATGTGTGTCTTTAGCCTTGTTTTTGTATTCAACCATAGGTAGAACAGGTACGAAGCCAGATGGAACTAAAAATGCAAAAAAAAAGGTTACTGTAATCATGTAAATTTCATGGGAATAAGGTATAATGTGTGTATATTGCTTTATTGCACAAGTATAATTATACACATAGTATTATAGCTATGTAGTATTTTTTCAACAATATTTATTCAGTGGTCTCTTTACAAGAGTTAAATCCTTACAACTAGGGACCACTGATTTCACTGACATCTTCTTTGCCAGAACTCCAGAAACAATAAAAGAAAAACAAATGAGACTAGTCATGGCAAAACCACCAAGTTGTCGCACAGGAAGTCACTAAAAAACGAGCAAATAAACTACAGGAAACAAACACGTTTGTGCATAACATCAACTTCGGCCACAAATGCCTGTCCCTGTCAATAGAACCCTATTCTCTAAAGCAGCTCGTGAAGTTCAACATGTGAACAAGTCCCCATTCTTCTATAACTCGATGGCCTTGCCGTATCTTGTCTCAAATGAATAAAATAAACTTAGAGAAAACGCTCAGGACGAATGTACTTTTGTGTACATTCAAAGACATTAGAATTTTGGCTTTCATTTAAAAATCTACTACCATTAATTAAAATATTAAATGAAAACCTGATATATCTGCAGTAGGATCATTACTAGCAATAATCAAAAGAAAAGCCGTCATATCAGTGAATAGTACCTTTTGTTGAACAGCAAATTTGGGACAAGTAATATTTTATGTGCTGCTTTTGGAAATTAAAATGTTCCAAGAAAAAAAATGCAAAAGATGTTTGGAAAACACACACAATAAGGCAAATAACTTTTTTTTTATTGCTTGTCAAATTTGACACCAGAAACCAACCCGTGGTCCGCCGCCAGCAAAAAGTGCGCCCTTCTTTCACACAATTCTGAATCAGCCCCGTTGCAAATCAATAGTGTACACTCTCAATAAATTGATTAAATACGACTAATACGATTTTACCTCCTTCTTTGGTTTTTGCGTGAACTGGACTTGACCAGTTTCCGTAAATATCTGTTGAATGGTACCTTGCTTGTATTTGGATTTCATAGAGTGTAAAAGCGTAAAGTCCGTTGAAGAGGTATTCGTGGCCTTCCATTTCTGGCGTCTAAAATTAAATGAGGTTGGTTCAAAGAACGAAACATTAATTCAGAGCTGTAGTTCAATAAACATTTACATGGTAAAGGTCTAAAGATTCGTTACGTTCACAATTAAACTCAATGGTTACCATCAATTAACTCCTGGTGCTCTTCGCTTTTAATCTTTAAATTTTCGATTACTCATAAATTTCTTATATTTAATTTCTTATATCATGTTTCTTTTTTAATAAAATATGTTAAAATCATTATACACTGTGTGCAATTTTTGCTACTAAAGCTTTCAATTATACTAGATTTAACAATTGGTTTAAAATGTCTCATAACCCGTCAACAATAAATCTAAGGAAACCCAATAAATTTAAACACTTCGGCTGGTATTCTCGAAAGTAAGTCCAGGACTAACCATAGACCAGCACTTGATCCTGGACTATCCATCAACCTAGATCCTCTGCAAACAACATTTAGAATGCTTTACTCTAGGGATTATAGCTAGACAAACATTAAATACCTTTGAGAATATCATAGTCAGTTATTTCCAGATTAAATCTGAATTTAGTCCTGGACTAAAGTTGTTCCGCTTTCGAGAATACGAGCCTTCAACTGCAAATCAAATCGATTTAAATATAGTCCACCACCGTGTTTTACCAGAATATTGGAATCTCAATAATTTTTTTTTTCTGCTTACGGTGCATCCTTGCATAATTGTATTTGTTCCAGGCAACCAAGTTCGTCATTATTCGTGTTTTTTGTCCTTCTTAGTGAGTAATATGTGATATTTTGGATAATTGTAATGTTTTATGTTTTATTTCGATGATCAAAATTGTATCTGCAATTCAGCATCTTTTGCTGCAATAGGTATAATTTTTAGAACTCAGAACTCAGAACTAGTTTATTCAACCATAACAGAATGTATATAACATTTAAAAGAATTGTACATCATTAAGAAATTTGGAGAGTTTGGAGACCCTCATTAAGGCTATTTTCAGCCGCTAGCATGAGAGCCACCATGATAACTACATTAAATATGATAAT
>JAOTQE010010613.1:0-11053 GCA_025631205.1 Nesometra sesokonis | reverse complement strand
TCAAAGGTCAAAAGTGCTATTTGCGGCCATTTTAGAGAAAAAGTTTTCATTAGAGCAAATAGAAACATGTGTATTCCAAACAATTTGAGACAAAAATCAAATCTCTACGACCATTGGATCTCTTGGAATGATTCATTATGCCTTCCAAGGTCATTGACCTTTGACCCCAGATATTTGGCAAACGCAGCATCTAGAAGGCTGCAAAAAAATTTTGGTAAATATCCACATATATACCTACAAGAAAATGCAAAAATATCTTTTATTAGAATTTTTTGAGGGTCAAACCATAAATAGCCTCTACTATTATAGGTATTTTAGTATTTTAATTCAAATCTTATTTCCAAAATGCAAACATGTTGAAATGTCTAAGAAATGATAACATAACTTATGTCGAAATATTGAATCCTGTCACGATGGCGTGTATCTCATTGCTTGAAAAATGCATTATACTTTCTTACTTGATGTTGTTGATCTTAGTGGAGCTTTCGTATTTTGAAAGGTCCACCTGTTTTATATACTTCATATATTTATTTCCTAAATTGTAATAAAAAGAAATATTTATTTTATGTGACATTTGTTGTAGGAGCTACAACCTGCGTCTTCCACGAAGTGAGGTTGAAGAGGTAAACGCCCTCCGTGATAGATGGCAGGATGTGATAGATCTTTCTGAAAACTGCCGCATCAAATTATTGAAAGAAAGACGAGGAGCATTTGAACAAGAACTTGATAAACAAGTGAAGGTAATAATACATAAATTAAAGATTTCAAGATTTTTATTGCTACAAAATTCAACTTATGGGCTATTATTTGCTTGAATCACAACAAAAATACTGTACAAGACATTGAATAAAATACACATAAATACAGTATAAGTTAACTGTGAGGGGGTGTTAATGATAATACATGCAAATCTTGTATTTATTTATGTATTTATTTGTATAAAAAAGTACATAAGAGTAGTATCAGATATTGAAAATTGAATTTCAATTTGTTGTTTGCCTTGTAATTTTTTTTTTTTGAAAAAAAAAAATTCTCAGTTTTTTCCTAAGGCCCTGTGATGATAAGTGTTCATGTGAAAGCTTCAATTACTACGTAATATTGTATTCATTTTTTAAATTCAGTTTCTTCACAATTACAAGAAAAAACAGTAGCATTAGTCAATAAATATGAAAAAAAAATATACAATATTTATGAAATTAATTAAAAATAAGATAATTGTTATAAAAAGAAGTATGGAAGCAAGTCAAATAATTAGACAAACTCTTGTAAAACTAAAGAAAGTTATCATACAGGACATAACACTTTCCTTTTTCTGACAAGTTTGTCATTGAAGTATTTAAATTTTGTATTCTTTTATTTCTTAAAGCTCAGTTGTACCATGTGGAAGCTACACTATACTACATAACAACTCTGTATTTTTTCTTTCTAGTTGTTTGTTGTAGAAGTAATTCAATTCAGGAACAGCTTTGATTCTCAAGGCCCAGCAGTACCAGGTGTCCAACCAGCTGAAGCTGTTTCCAGGTTGCATGAGTTCTTGGAGATCTATAAACTGTATGATTCAAAACGGAAGACTCTTGACTCTGTATCCAGACTCTTTGGGATCAATTGTAAACCATTTCCAGAGTTGGATAAAACAGGAGAAGTATGTTGGGTGTTTTTCTATGATAATCAATCAATCAATCAATATCAATCAATAATCAATCATTTATATAGTGCCAATTCGTTAAACCGTAGTAAAAATCAAAGGCACTTCGCATGCTAGTATATTAAATAGGTGGGTTTTGAGATTGACCTTAAAAACTGAAACAGAGGAAGATTCGGTGACTGTGTTAGGTAAAGCGTTCCAAAGGGTGGCAGCAGAAAATGAAAAAGACCTTTGACCATAAGATTTGGTGTTGGTACGAGGCACAACTAAAAGGTTGTGCTTGTAGATTATCAAAGTTGTAGAGTAGTCCGGGGAATGCTCCCCAGGAAATTTTGGATTTTGATGTCTGGAAATGGCCTCAGGGCTGTGTTAAATGATCAATTCTTGTCTTATGATTGCTGAATTTTCTTCATTTTATTGTCAATATACGTTGATATACTTTCCAAAAAAAGGGGAGGGGGAAGAGCCGGTCCTGCCCCTCTAAATCTACCCCTGATATACCGCTACATACATCCACCATTGTTTTGAAATCAGTACCAATGATTTTTTTTTACTGTAGGAACTGGATCTGCTTGGTTTACTCTATGGATTGTTCCAAAAGTTCATAGCATTTGATGCCGAGTTCAAAGATCGACTGTGGGCAGAAGCTGACCTCAAGAATGCTACTCTAACGGTATGTACCTTAAATTGCAGGCAACCAACAATGATAGCTTCTTTGTATAGGTTGTTCTGTTATTTGAGATTAAGTAGTGTTTCTTGGGGGTTTTTTTTATTTAACAATGCCTTAATTACATAAAAACAATAACAAAGTGTCAGTATACCTTTTTTTTTTTTAATAATAATTTATGATGTTTTGTTTAGAGAGTCTATCTATTCTTTAACTGATTTTTATGTATTCTTTATAAAGGCCTACATTGTAATTTACTCACAATTCAACGTTTTATATTGCAATGAGTAGAAAATAAAAGTTGGAAATGAAATGAAATGAGAAAATTCATGATGCTTTAGGCACATGAAAACCTGTGAGAAATCATCTTGATAGAAGGAAGTTTTCAGGTTTTTTTTTTAACCTCTTAATAATGGTTAAAAATTTTGTATAAATGAATGAAACTTATTTAACAAAAAGAGGAATATGTAAGTGATTGAATAAATGGCCATTTGGCAACGAAGGGGGACAAATGCTTATATTGGAGAAGTCAGAACCAGGAATTGATATTTAAACTAAATGTCTAATGGATTGAAAAAAAAACATAAAATGATCTCAGACCTCACTTGTTTTTGGCCTTGCTTTCTTGAAGCACGTATTGTGACACAGATGGGAGGCCTTGTGAGATGGTTTATATCAATCTAAAGATCAGATAAATATTGAGTTTGAATTCAAATTGCCAACATTTCAATAATTGTTGCCGTTAAATTTGATGGAAATAAATTATTAGTATGTATAATTGTTGTTAACGTTGTTAGTTTTATAATCCTTTGTGGTTTTTAATATAACTTATATTCATTTATCTCTAATTTATTATAACAAATTGATGTTGTTTTAACCAGGTCGAAGGTTATTGGGAAGAATGTCAGAATTTGCCTGAGAAACTGAAAGATTGGGATGCCTACAATGAGATGAAGAATTCTATACAGTTCTACTTGGATGTCTTCCCTATACTACACAAACTGGCATCAAAGGTGTGGTAATCAAATGATAATTGCTGTATAAAATTGAGTATAGTTTTATAATATGCCAACATATATATGTATTGACAAGGGTCAACTGTGACAAGTCATTGACTTCTAAGTTGATCCTCGTCTATGCATTGTATTTTTTTGTATCTGCATTTGATGAAATAAATGTTGAATTGAACATCAGTAGAGATTTTGTTCTTATGATCATTAGGCTGACCTACACTTGATAAACCAGTGTAAGAAACTGCTCTACAAGTGGTTTAAGCTATTAACACCTCATTGCCACTAGAATGAATCCAACGACATTACAGTGAAACGTATAAGGTTTGAAAAATGATACTAATCCCACTAAATATAGTGATGATAAAGAAATCCAAGTTTAAACATGTTTTCTGACCTAAGCAAACTTGTATCTAAGCTAACATTTGTTTTGTAACAGACATTGTGACCAAGTAGTAAGTACGTGTGTCTATGATCCTGAAGAACTGGTGTTAAGTCTTCACTTAGGATAGCTCTCTTTTCCCTCAGATGTAAATGAATACCTCATTAAAAAATATTAGGGAGGTTAAAACGGCAGTGTGGAATAGAACTGGTCATCCAACCACAAAACACTACATTCGCTATTATTATATTGGGGAAACTGTCACCCTTTTCAACTGACAGTAGTGATAGTAAAATCTCATATTGAAAATGTTGTATGATTATGGTGGCTACTGAATTAATGTATATTAAATGTAAATTTATTTTTTTTTATTTAAGGAAATAAGGAATCGTCATTGGTTACAAGTTATGTCCGTGACAGGAAGTTCATTTCAGCTTGAAGCTAATGTTTTCAAACTTAGTCACATTCTAGATATTGGATTAATGCAGTAAGTTTACCATCTATTTATTTTTATTTATTTTAATTTTTATTTATTTATTTATTTTTTTATTTCATCCACATCCAACAGCATAAACGGCAATTACAGGATGGATATACTATATCATGCTTATAAACTAAGACTCATTATGAGGCTCAGGCAGTGGCGTTTTTTTCGTGAGAATAATCCTGGTGTTTGGTCAGGATTGAACCTAGAACCTCAGGATTGGTAGGCAAGCATGTCAACCACCAAGCTACAGCGCCACTACAATTATTGTTGTTTTGTAAGGCACTGCTATCTTCACATCTTTTTAAAGCATTCCCTTTCAACACACTGTGTGGTACAGCAGGTAAGTTTTTAACAATTAAGAGCTCACAGGTTATAGACTGTTGTTGAAGAAGCATACACAACTTCACTGGGTTCAGATACAACAAGTATCATCTACAATATTTTACTCTTGATATATTTATTCATGGTAGTGGTCTTACAGAGTATTATTTAATTTCATGTTCTGTTACACCCATTACTTCATTTTGAAATGAATTTTCTATGGTATCCACTCCAATACCTCGCCTTAAATCAGGTTTAGTGTTTCTTTACATAGGAACCATTAATCTGAAATCGGCTTCCATTTCAAAACCGTTAGTCATTCATGCAATTTAAGTTAAAACCCACTTTTCCAAATGAATAACAGTCACATGTTTATCTTTACCAAATAAAATTACAACAAATTACATTTTAATAGAAATCAGCAAGAGATTGAAGATATCTGTCACTGTGCCAGCAAGGAACTTGAGCTAGAAGTAAAGTTACGCATCACTGAGGAAGAATGGACAGAACAGGTGCTGATGTTCCAGAACTACAAGAAGCGAGGACCTATCTACCTGGAGAAGGATAACTCAGAACACTTACTAGAGCAACTGGAAGATGCCCAGGCTCTGCTGGCTAACATGCTCACCTCGAGGCATATTGGACCTCTCAGAGAAGAAGCCGCAAGCTGGGCTGAGAAACTCAAAGGTACAAATGAAATGACTAGCTTAATCTAATGAGTAAATAGTAGTGAAACACAAATCCAATGCAATAATGTAAAATGTTATGCCTCATCCATTGTTTCATTCCTAGTAAATGAGTTTTACAACCATTTGTTTCCCACTTGCAACTTGTTAGGCCTATCAGAGCTTCTTCTTCACAGTCCATTATTAATGGCTTCTCTGTGCCTTTTGCTTCCACGAGGTTACAGTCTTGCCTTCCCACCCGGGGAGACACAATGTTGGTTTACGCTTGTAGACTTCTGAAAAGTTATGTAACCCTGGGTTATGATGCTTTGCTGATTAAAATACAATAGAGGCCATCATAAACCTGTGCCTACAGTTTCATTCCTTCTGTAAATTTATAATACAGAGGCTTAAATGTGTAATTTCAAACCAGGTGAAGCTAAAGTACAATCTATTGTGTTTTCATAATATTTTCTGTGTATAATTGTTATGTCTTGCATATAAACAATATTTTATTTCTGATCGGTGATAAATATTACTTGTTAATTAGGTGTTGCTGAGGTGCTAGAGCAGTGGTTGGAAGTCCAGGATCTGTGGTTGTACTTAGAAGCTGTCTTTAGTGTTCCAAAGACTGCTAAGGAGCTTCCTCAGGAGGCCAAGAGATTCAATCGTATTGATAAGAGTTGGACTAAGATCATGAAACGAGCCTATGACACTAGAAATGTCCTACAGGTATGAGTCAAAACACCATTTAAATATAAAGCAGTTTATGACGCCAAACAAGAATGGATCATGAAGTTCTTTTCTCCTTTACAAAAATACTGGCTGTTCTTTACCCCGCTGTATATGTTTACTCATTGTCGAATAAAGTAGAGTCAGGCAGATAAAGATAATAAATTGTTACCATTTGACAGTTCCCTGAAAATACTTTAAACTGAAGTGTATATTGTATGACGGGACCCCTCAAAAGTAAACTAAATCACTGTCGAGTGAGGTCCCTTAATTATTAACAAACATACATTTGTAAACATAAATTGAAAATGTATATAAAATATTTGAATAAATGATTATAATATTATTATAATATATTATAGGTATAATTACAATTGTCAAGTTAAAACTTACAATTATATGATTAATTATTATATAATTAAAAATATGATCAACAATTTGTTTCCGACCTCCATGGGCAACTCATCCCATGTGCGTGGAAATGAAGAAAAACCTGAGAATTTAAGTGAGTTAGTTTGAGCGAAAGCATGAGAAAATTTGAGTTTTACCAAGTGCCTGGAATTAATAGTAAGGTATTTAAATATGTTAAAAGAATATATTCCATAAAGGCACTTGGCAACAAAAGAAATAGATATATTTTAAGATGGTCTTCAAACAAACAAAGATTGAGCAGTTTAAGTCGCTGCACATAGAACAGGTCAACCATGGAAGCCGAGAAACAGACCCTATGGACATCCTTTGTTGGACTTGCTTCAAAGAAAATGTGTTTTTTTGGGTACGGAAGCCATTCCAGGTATACCATATTCCATAATATGCCTGACAATGGCACTGTAGCCTTGGAATAACAACAGAATCTTTAGACCTAACAATGTGTTTTGATAAAACCAAGTAGTTTAGAAGCTTTATATCTTATATTTGCAACGTGGACACCCCAATCCAGTTTAGATGTAAAAATCACGCCTAAGTATTACATTGCGTCAACATTATCAACAGCAGTATTAATCATAGTCTATCTTATTATTAATATATCAAATAGATCTAGTCAAACGCATTGTTTTGTGCTTAATTAACATTTTAATTTAATTTGTTATTTTTACCCCAATCACGCAAATCCCTCTGAAGGGAAACTCCATCACCGTGGGACCGTATTGCCCTATAAACAATGGTATCATCCGCATACTGGATAATATGCGAGTTTACAGGTGAAGGTAAATCCAAAACATAAATGTTAAATAAAATAGGTCCAAGTACTGAACCCTGGGGTACCCCTGACTGAACAAGGTAGGGGATGGAGGTTTCCCTCTGAAAACTAACTCTTTGATACCTTCCACATAGATAGAGACATTCAATGTTTATTTATTTTTTCTTTTCTCATTATTTTCAGTGTACTTATGGTGGTGATGTACCCAAGGGTGTTGTTTTGCGACATATCTTTGAGGAGCTTGAGATCTGTTTTAAATCTCTTGTTGGTTATCTTGACAACAAAAGAAAAGCTTTTCCTCGTTTCTACTTCATGTCGGATCCAGTGTTGCTGGCAGTTTTAAGCAGACCTAATGATTTGGAATCAGTAAAACCACACCTTAGGTAAGGGTTGAAGACAGAACTTTATTCAATTCCATTCTTTTACAAACGTAGATAAACATACAGTAATTTTTCGGTGACTAAATATACAAAGGCTTTACCAATTAGAATTTCCTTATTCATCAAGCATTCAATCAATTTATTTCATTCAAAACATAGATATATATAGATATGAGTGGCGAGTACTAACAAGCAGAGCTAATGTAAATTATACCAGTCATACAAAGAAATCAGACCCTATATTTTGCAACCATTATTCAAGCAGTTTTATCTTCATTTAACATTTTGAGGAATGTAGATTAAGAACATTTTTAACATTGGAGGTTTTGGAGTTCCACATCACAGGCTCAGAGTAGAATCCGTATTGTCTACCAGCCACTGTTAGATTTTTCTATGTACATCCAATGGTTAACAATAATCAAATATTATAAATGACGAAAACAAGAAGTTATATTGTTTTATAGTTTGTAGAGGGGATGCAGTGATGTTATTATTTTCCTTAAGTGTAATCTTAATAAGTTACAATATAAAGTGCACTAGGCCTAGAAATTAAACATTAAATAACCAACAATACTATTAATTTCTTTTTTACGTACAGGTGCATTTTTAATCATGTCTATGATATCAACTTGGAAAAGATCTCATTGCCAAATTATTCAAGTTCAGCAACTTCTCCACTTCGCACCCCTTTTGGCAATCAGCAGTCTCGTGAACCTTCCCCTGGGCAAGTGAATGGCACAAATGGTCTTCTTGAGCGTGGTATGGGCTCATCCGCAGCTGGTAGGGTTAGCCAAGAGGGTGATGGCGGAGTGTCGGAGACAAATACTGCACAGTACAAAGCTGTTGCTGTCGTGTCCAAGGATGGAGAGACCTTGCTATTGCAAAATCAGGTGTGTATGTTATTTGTTGCTAAACTGTTTTTATATTTAATATTTATTTGTACACATAGCCAAAAATTGCCATTGGCAAATCATGAAGCCTTCCTGTTTAGTGACAATCACATCACAAGAAAACCATAATACCCAGGATGCTCTACAAAAATAGGACAACGAATAGCAGGGGGAGCTGGATTGTTTGTGAGAAAAAAATCCAGGAGCATGTTAACAAAATGTGAACATCTTAACTACCAACCTTCATCTCCACCATTGGTTTATTATTTATGGCTAGATGGTAGAATTTCAGTCCCATGTAGGCACTATTTTGATTTTGTCAGCCTTTATAACAAACATGTAAGTTAAATAATAATAACTGTTTTACAGTTATTGTATTTTTGACATTCTTTTATCATACAAATTATTGACATATGTCACATATATTTTGTCTTCAATGTCTTTATATTTGGATTAATTTTACTTTTTTGTTGATAAATTTGAAATTTATATCTTTGCTTCTATGAAAGATTGGGGCGCAATTTTGACGTAGCAACAGCATTAGAACGTAACATGATTTGATTGGTTTGATTCTGGAATAGTCGGCGCTTACATGGAACTGCAATTTGGGGCTATGTATTCTTTGGAAGTTGACCATCTAGCCGTAAATAATAAACCTATGATCTCCACTTACTTAGCATTAATGATTTTCCAGAACCTCCATTTTTAATGTAAAATATTGCACTCATTAAAAGAGCTTAACAAATTCTGTATTTTATGTATTATGTATTTACTCATAGTTGCTTTATTTCTTCTACCTGTTAGGTAATTCTGACTGATGGAGTAGAGGTGTGGTTAAACGAGCTGAAGGATTCTATTGGTGACACAATCTACTCATTAGTCTGCAACATGGTAGAAGATGTGGATGCCGGCATAGCTGTAGAAGATCTTGCTCTTAAGGTTAGACAATTTAAAGATTTAGTAATGCAAAGGGCATTAACGTTATAAAGGGAGAAAATAAGGCTGTAAAGAATCCTGATAAAACGAGATTTGAAATATACATTAAACCATAAAGTGTATATATACGGCTTGTGTGCACTATAAAGGACCCAGTATATCTGTCAAGACGAGTAGGGGGTTACCCGGTGTACTGGTCCATACATCCCCTGCTGTGGACAGATGAATGAGCGCCTGTATCAGGCAGCAGGACATGACGTGATACTTAGGGACGTAGAAAGTCATATGAATGTGTAACATCTGGTCCACAGCGCCCTGAGTCTCTACTGTATAAGGTGTTATATAAATCAAACTACATTACATTACATAAACTCACATGAGGCAAACAAGAGATATAATTCCATGAAGTAATGGAAATGACAATGTCTAATGATGATGAAGCTTACGATGCATGCATTTATTGAGCTTTCTGAGAGCAAGACCAGTTTAGACCTAATCTAAAAGGCCAATACTAGCATGAAAAGGGCATCACCCTTTGAAAAAAAATAACACCCTCTTACTAGGTAGATCTACCATGTTAAATTACTAGGGAGATCTACCTAACACCACAGAGAACTACCTGGTAAGGTAGTATGTAATTACTCTAATCTGTTGATGTTATTAATGCCTTAAGGTTTATTCTAAACAATGGCTGTATTTTTCTATGTACTTGTAGAGCATTGCTGACCATATCCTAGGTAGTACCCCTTGATATGTTAGTTTTTATAGGGTTAACTTGTCACTACCATTATCTACCATGTTAACAGAGTTGTGTTTTTCAAAGGGCAAGACCAGTAATGTTACTGTACATATTGTATGTTTATTATTGTTGAGAAATATGTTAATTGATGAAAATAATTAGCATTGGAGGCATTGGCCTTTGTGGCTTTTGTTAAATTTGAGGCCTTTTTTACTTTATGATGGCATAAATTAAGTTAAGCATGTAAAATCACAGATTGTGTTATCTATCCCGTGCATATAACCTATTGTTTTTTTAAATCAATTTAAAATACCACTGGTATATTTATACAATATGCTTTCACATATATGAGGTGTCACCACAAAATGAGTCGTGTTGTACAGAAAACCAAAATAGAGTTATTGTAGTATTTTGATAGAAGAGATAAGCTTAAAATTGGTTGTTAAATAAGGTTCAAAGCTTCAGTGTAACCAGAGAAATATCAGTTTAAAACATGGTTTTATGAAAAGACACTTTGGAGAAAATCGACTTAAAAAAAAACAGCTGTTGACTTCCTGTATGTTTTACTATTTATTTTGAAAAACAGCGTTTACAAAATGTGGTTCAAAACACGTTTATTGTAAATAAACATATGCAGGAAGTTTGTAATCATAAAATTTAATTATTAAACTTAGCAAAACAACAGGAATCTCATGTTTGTGTAATTATGACTTTCTGTCTATTTTTGTGAATATCTCAAAATTGCCCGGCGTACAACACGACTCATTTTGTCAAGACACCTCACATTATAAGCATCATATTTGGATTTACTTGTTTACTTGATAGTTGAGACTGTAAAGCATTGCTTGTAAGCCCCTCGTTCTTGGGCGTTATGAATCTTGAAAAGGGTTATAAAGTTTCGGGTGGTTTCTGTGTGCGTTTGCAAGTAAATTCTTGAAATGGTTAACAGACTTAGCTGTAACGACTGAATTCGGTAAGGCGTTCCATTCATTTATAGA
>JAOTQE010010602.1:0-11054 GCA_025631205.1 Nesometra sesokonis | reverse complement strand
AAATATAGTTGTGCCCCCCCCCCCTCCCCAATACAGTATTACAGTAGGGGTGTCGGGCCTAAAATTGAGATCAAAGATAAACAATAGACATAAATATGGGTACAACAAAACAGACATTGAGTTTTGGAATTTTAATCTCACTCGGCACGTCTCTGTTGTCCGTATTTAAAAATTGTAAAAGTAACCCTGTAAATAAGTTCCACCATCATGTCATGTTTCTGCCTTAGATACAACAAGTACTGTAAAGAACAGTCCATGTTTAGAAACAAACATTGCATGGAGTCTTCAGGTTATATTCGTTTGGAACGTTTCCATTCATATACTGAAAATAAAAAAAATTGTGTTTTCTTTAGTGACTGCTCTGACACAAAATGTCTCATCTCATGTTGTTTTCAGTCATTCTTGAACAGCTAATAAATTGATACTGTTGAAATTCATTTACTGCAGTTACTGCAGAGGATAATTTGGACATTGTCCCTATGTCTTGGTGTCATGGTATGGTAAAACAGCATAGCTTTGGTTTACAAAATTCATTCTAAAATGCTGAGGATGTTGTTAGAAAAAAATTGTTTCGTAATCTCCATACAGTATAAGGCATGAGCATTCATAATAAGATAAAAATGATTTATTCTAGTGTTTTGATGATTGTTTAGTTTTTTTAATAATTTATTGAAATTGCAAATAATGATTAATTATTGATTTTAGAAAATCATTAAAATTGCTACGTTATTAAGTTTAAGAATTATTAATA
The DNA here is from genome assembly GCA_025631205.1 of Nesometra sesokonis. Taxonomy (NCBI): domain Eukaryota; kingdom Metazoa; phylum Echinodermata; class Crinoidea; order Comatulida; family Antedonidae; genus Nesometra; species Nesometra sesokonis. The sequence continues at coordinate 10,303 of JAOTQE010010602.1, read as the reverse complement.
GTTGATTTTTTTTTTCAAATTATAGTCCTCTTTAAATTAAAGAAACTTATAAATTACAAATTTTTTCCTGATAAGACCTCAAATTTATTAAAAATGTAAAAATTTAAAAACACATTGCTTGCTGATTATCCAATAGAGAAACTTAAACCTGTAATTTCTGGATCGTTACGTTCCAACTTGAGTTAATCATAGTAAAATAAATCCTGTCAAGTTGCTGTGAAGTTGTAGCGCCAACTATTAAACTAAACTGGATCATTGACGTTGATATCCTTTAAATTGAGGATCTAAATGATTTATCATCGGTGATTAAACAGAGTTGAAATTTAGAAAAATCTCCAGAGAATAAAATACAAGTTTTTTAAAGAAATACTTTGATCAGTATGAATAATAACATGAACTATCAACTCTTCCTGATGATGACATAATTTATGTCGAAATATTGAATCTTGTCACGATGGCGTGTATCTCATTGCTTGGAGTATGCATTATACTTTCTAACTATCAACTCCGTTTGCAAGGATTAGTGACAAAGTCAAAACATTATGTATATACATGACCACGGTATTAAAATCATTTATTACAAATGGGTAGTGTCTGTCACCAGCTCTACCCTACAACTTTTGCAAGTAAATCATATTGTGAAATTTAACTAACCTTAAAAGCTCGTTTCCTGAAAAATTATTTCTAAAAAAAACCCAAAATTCTAAATTTGACTATATTTTATTTAGATTTATATAATACTAATATGCTGTATACTGTATGTCATTTTATTAACTGTAAAGGCTGAACAGAGAATTTAATAACTTTTAGATTTTTTTCTACTTGAGAAAAAAATAAAGATATATGTAGGTAACTGACCTATTTATTTTTAAAATAATAAATAGGTAATTTTTTTAAACAAATGCTATTTTTGGGGTGAATTTTGTAGACTTTGAAGGTAATGGACTTTTTTTTATACAGTCAAACTTGCCGAAGTCAAATACAAAATGGAATTCATCAAAATTTTGACTTAGAAAAAATGATATTTAATTGAAATTGCATCAAGCTGGCATAAACAATAATTTTGACAAATTAATTTGACTTTTGAAAGGTCGACTTAGGGAAGTTTAGCTTATAGAACTTATTAGTGAACATATTTTTCAAGTAGCGGCATAGATATAAAATGTTTTTTAGCCTTAAATTTCTCCATCATTATTTCCTGTTCCGTCTACAGTTCTGTTTTTACAAATGAAATCAAATGGATAATGTTAAATCATGATCCATTCAATTTATTTCTTCATCATATTCAAAGAACTTCTGTTTTCTTTAGCCTGCATTGTTTGTTTACTCTAGTACAATATGGAATGATTTGTGTGGTTTACCAGGCCGTATCCTTAATTGTGCAAGATTGTTAATTTTTTGTATGGCGCTATTGTACTGTAACTTTGGGAATTACCCCATTAAAAAAAAATATATAAACATGTCACTTATTTGGCTACTAATAATAACTTTAAGTCACTGTCCAATATAATTTTATAAGAAATCCCAATAGCTGAGTTAAAATACTTATTGTTTGACTTCATATTCAGTGAGGACGTCTCTCAGTTTACTTATCTGTATACCTACTTGGCTATGTGTAAGTACTGTTTGAATATTAGAAAAGGAAATAGGGTGGGTAATAGACTAGGTGGAAGGAAAACCACCGTATTAGTAACATTCCAAAATTTATTATAGGCTGTAAGAGCTCAATTCATTTCCAGCAGAGGACGGCTTATGTTTTACTCAGCTGTACCCACTTGCCTATATGTAAGTACAGTACCTAGATAAAACAGGGAGGGAACAGGGTGTGTAAAAGAAAGTGTGGAAAGGTCCGCCCTGGACAACATTCTAAAATTTGTACGGGCCCTAATAGCTCAATTCATTTCCAGCGAAGATTTCTCTTATTTTACTCAAATACTTACTCAGTTGCATGTAATTACCTGGGTAAAAACAGGGAGGGAACAGGGTAGATAAAAGGGGGTGTGGAAAGGAAACTGACTAGCAGGGAGGTTAAATATTATTTTGCACATCTCCGGTATTAGTATTATCATACTTAGATTTACTATGGGTTTCTAACTATAGCGTAATTCCCCAAGTTTCCTTAAAACCATTCCAATTGTTAAAGTATTGGTACTTTTTTAGTAGGTTAGTATTTAAAAACTGTTGAATTCCCAAAAGAAATATTTGACTTACCACTACAGTATGTTATAATTTGTTTAGTAATGTATGACTAATTAAAATTAGCATTATGTACTAATGCTAACTGGCATGTCATTTGTTAGAATAAACTAAAAAAGTTAAATTTTTTCAACAATTTTAACAATAATCATTACGTATTTTTACTTTGGAGAACAACAACAACAGCCCTTTGTTTAAATGTGCCTCTCATAATAAATAGGGAATTTACATAAAAAAATATTTAATTGTGTTTAAAAATCCAAGCATTGGTTTAGCTAGGCTTAAAGCCTTATCAGTGACATCTGCCCTTGCACATTTAAATGAGTCATTGAGGCTGGTTGATAGTTGGTGGACTGCCAGGAACTACAGTAAGCAGCATTCCCTTAGACACTATTTCCACTATTAGAAGGCAATAGATACATCCTGAAGTAAACAATCGCCAATGTGTTTAGAGTGACCGGATTAGGCATGCAAAACAACATTGCAACCATCTATAGGTATGAGTGCATGTATTGAATTTGTCAAAGTTTTAGTCACATTTCTTAACTATTCATTGTAAATCTTTACTGAGAAAGCTTGACCAGTTGAAGGTCTGGACACATGACTGACCGATGACAGATCTATACAAAGATCTGTATCCATTGACTTTTTAGTTATCTAGAGATGGTCGATAAAGGTACAGTAGAGCTAAACTGTACAGTGTAATGTAAAACTAGGCTACGAGGAAGCCACGGTGACAGCATTTTGTACTCCCACATTGTATTCTAACTGTCCCACTTTCGGTGGGATTGCCCCACTTTTAACTGCTGTGTCCTGATGTCTTGCCAAAGTCCTATTTGGCCTACTCTTTAAAATTTGTTGGAAATAAAAATAACCAATTAACATGTTGTCTATAACATTAACCATTCAAAATTACAAGGCATCTCATAATTCTTTTATGTCAATGCTGGGTAGCAAGTTTTACCACAGATCGTAGTCGTCTTACAATTGGCAGCAAGGGTATGAGATTGATCTAATCGTGGTGGCGGCTTGGATCGTGGTTTTTGAAATTTTGATCTCAGTATAGATAATGGGTTTCTGAATGATTATTTAGAATAACTTGGATTTGAGTTGAATATGGGTTATATTTGTATATGTAGTTGATTTAGGCAAATATAACTATTTATTATTTATTAGTATTTTAACTACTGTACCAATGAGACTGTGCCCCTCTTTTGAGCAAAAATTTCCGCTTTTTGGATTAGCATATCCCCGTTTTTTTAATTACCGTAGTTCCTCGGGTAGGTCTATAATCCCACCCCCTCCCCCCTTGTACATGAAATCGGTCCGAAATTGGGGGGGGGGGTGTGACTTTACCCGGGATTCCCCTGTACATGAACTGAAAATTAAGATCATTTTGCAAAGTTACATGTGTATTTGAAAAAATGTTTCCCTACGATTAAATAGCCTATCTAAAACTATATTCTGGAGAAGAAATTAGACTTTATTGAAGATTCAAAACATTCTAATACTTCAGTAGGCCTAGGCTCTATCATTGCCTTACCTTATGTTAGCCTAGGCCTAGCCATTGCCTAAAGCATTTATGTCTAAGCTAGGCCTACACTTACGGCAAGTATTGATATGATAAACGAGGCCTACTGTAGGGCCTACACAGTGCCGATACTGTACGCGGCATCGCCACTAAGCAAAATATTAATCAACCGACTTCCGTCACTATAACATGAACAGACAGAGCATGCAGAGAACAGGGAGAGTAGAAGAAGTGGAACCGGCTGCCGTATACATAATAGCATGTTGTAACTCCATGAAAAAACAGAGAGAGAATGTGTGCCTCTGACGTTGCCACTGTGATGTCACGTCGTACACGTCACGGAAACATTTACTGTTGAGAGCCTTGTTTTTTTATGACGAAAGTACAACAATAAACATGGCTTTCGTGCACAACGGAAGTCGGTTATCTTTTTACAACAAGGTGCATTTTATTCGGGTTTTTAAAGTCAATCAATTTTCACGTAAATATTGTTTAGAGCAGGGATCTGTAAAAAACAGATCCCTATTTAAAGTGCCTGTCATATTTCTTCATTTTTGGTAAAAAACAAGACATTGAATGCTAGGCCGACTTAACTGTAGGCTAGGCCTATCAACGTAAGTTATACACTGGGACTTTGCCCTGAAACTCCTCTACCCGAGGAACTATGGTACTAAAAGCTTCATTGTTTTTGCAAAAAAGCTTATAAAATGTTAAAATGATTTATAATTTTTTCCAAAATTGCTTTTTAAAATTTCAATTTTATGGGGTTTTTAAGAATAATACATATTTTGTTGAGGTTTACGGTAAACTGAAAATACTCACACTTTCAGGTTAGGGTTTTGAACCTTACGTTGCACACTTCTACAAGGTATGCTACCCCAACTCTTGCATCGAAAAGTTGTTGTTAAAAGTGACACTGTAAATAAAATCGATCATGCCACGTTTCACCATTAGATGCAAGGAGATTATGGTCCATGGACAGAAACTAACATTGCATAGGAGTCTTTGGTGCATTTATTATTAATCTGTTCCATATATTTTTTCCAAAAATTAACTGTAAATTATATTTCCAATGTAGAGTTATTGAAGAAATCCTTTTTAAATGTGAAATTGAAAATTATATGATAAATGACCTACTTATTAATAATAATAATTTAATCATGAATTTACACTTATGAAATAAATACACTAGTACATCGAAAGGCTATTCTACAACGTACTGGTAAAAGGTGGATTTTAGGGCCTTAATCTAAAAATACTTGTCCACGGACAAGTGGGTCCCATAAATTCAGTTGTCCGATTGTAAAAAACACTTGTCCCGTGCGTCGGGCAAGTGGATTTACTCAGGCCGGGACTCCCATAATTCTACCAATGGGACACACCATCAGGCTCAGGTTAAATATCAATCTTGGCTTTCACAAGTAAATTTTTGTTTTGTTTGCTTTACACTATAGGCTTTACAATTTTACAATTATTCTAGCATTCATTTTGAAAGGAAAGCCAAATGATTTTTTTGTAAATGCCATCTTTTAAAAGGCCCGTACAAAAGCCCTAAAAATAGAAGCCAATGCATTTGGCATCTACATACAGGTATGGTTGTTAGATTCTTTGTCCAATTTTACTAACTGTAACTGTGACCTTATGAGTTATCAATAGAATGTGTACGCTATAAATGATAAATCCCTCTTTTAAATTTTGTTTTGTGTAATGCCTTTCCAAAATTAGTTATATGCAATTCTTTTCCAAGTCAATGATATCACAGATGTCTCTTAAGCCCCTTTCACACAGAAAATACCGCAGTGTTACTGTACAATAACAATGCCGGCATTATTGCCGGTCTAAACCATTTCACACACGAAGGTAAAATTCTGGTAATATGACAGTTTCCTGTGTGAAAGTGTCCGAGCGAAAGGTGTAGTCTTGGCAGTCTTAATAATTGAGGTTCCCAACTTTGATCTTTGTTTAGTTGTGCTCCACTGCGTAAGCAGCATTACACTGTGGAAATTTTCATACACATCCGGTCCAAGAAAGCGACGGTAATATAATGGTAAGGAAAAGTATCCTTTCACACTAAAGCCGGCATTCCTGAATTACTGATTCCAGTTTAAAGTTCTGTGTGAAAGGGGTTATAGGGTGCTGGGTGTTATCCCCTGTTTCAGTAGCATAAAGGTGATGAGAATCAGGGGCGGGAGAACGTTTTTGAAAGGGGGGGGGGGCGAAGTTCAATTTGTTAAAATTTTCTCGGCTACCCCAGCCGGCTTAGAATTTGATGAGCAAAGAAAAAAAGAAAAAAAAACGTTGACTCTAATTTTGTGCTTTCATGGTCCCTGAAGGTGGTTTTCATGCCCACAATATTCATATTTTACCATAGTTTTGGAGTTGTGAAATGTGAATTTTGTAGTTGGAGTGCCATTTCAGGAGGGGGAACCATTCCCACCCCTTGAGGTGTCACTGGGGGATGCGTCACCCCCCATCCCGCCCTCTTCCGCTGCCAATGATGAGAATGTGATAAACCACAGCATGGAAAGCTATCTGTTGTAGGTTTAAGCCTGTTTTTTCCATTTATCATAATTTCAAATACAACGATTTAAATACAGTAGCTACTGTATGAACAAGTTAAGAAATGAATGACAAGATTAAAAACACTGGACCGCTGAATTTCCGTTGTTACAGTACTATGCTGTGCGCAGCAAAATTCAGATTGCCATAAAACAAATTTAAAGGACTTTCAGACTACAGTTTTATATATTACATTATTGCACAGTTTATTTTCTGAAGTAAGTTACAACTCCCGAAAATGTACGAAATGAACCTAGACCTGTAAATGTTTGGGGCAGGCAATGTTGCTCAGTTTAATTTTGACATCCAAATTGTTAACATTTTTTTAATGTCAGGATTAATGTTGAAAGTGATCCTTTTTCCTATCAATCGTTGTGAAAATCATCTTTTAAAATTAAAAATCATAAATGCCATTTCAAATCGCCATTTTTGGATTAATGATTGACAGGAAAACAGGCTTTACTGATTTAATTTGCCTGTACCTACTGTATCTTGGTAGACTGAAATGTTGATAGTGTCTGGATTGTAGTAGTGTAAAGGATTTCCCGAATGATAAGTGAACTAAACAGTACTGAGTCTGGATAATAGTGTTCTGACTCCACGACATGGGCACCAGAAGAGGGGGATGGGGGACACGTCCCCCAGTGATAATGTCACTCCAGGTACAAAATTCACAATTCACAATTAAAAACAGCAAGTAAATATGATGTATACAGTATGAATATTGTGGCCCTGAAAACCACCTTTAGCGACCAGGAAAGCACAGAATTAGAGGCAAAAACGTTTTTTTTTTTTTTTGCTCATTGACCGGGCAGAGGTAGCTGAGCGAAATTTAATTTAACCTCGTCCCCCCCTAATTCAAAAACGTTCCGGCACCCCTGTTCCACGACAGGACATCCATAGAAGTACTGATGAAGATCTTTATGTAATGGTGGCAGTAGAGTGGTCCCAAGACCAGACTAAACTTCGACTTGAAAATGTTAAAGATGGAAAAAATGTTGGCGTTTATCATCAGGGAAAGATGCCTGCCTGTCACGTTTCAAATTCAGTACTGAACTCGATTGATAATGGTAACAATGACTTCTTCAACTACCTCCAGGGGCGGTGGAAAGTTTTAGGATCAGGGGTGGATGAGGTTAGATTTTGCTCAGCTACCCCACCCAGCCCGGTTAGAATTTGATGAGAAAAAAATGTTATTGCTTATAAATTTGTGCTATTCTGGGCCCTGAAGGTGGGTTTCAGGGCCCCAATGTTCATATTTACCATATTTATATGCTGTTTTTATTTCTTTAGTCCTCTAAAGGGTCGTGCATTTTGTAGTTGGAGTGACATTTCAGGAGAGGACTGTCCCCCATCCCCCTCTTCCGCCACCCATGACTACCTCTCCCAACTTCTGTATACTATGGGCCTACTGTACAGCAGAGCTCCCAAGTCTCCAGGATTGTCCTGGAGTCTCCAGGAATTTTGGATCATCTCCCGGGCTCCCGGAATTATCAAATTTTCTCCCGGAATTTAGTATTCTCCAGGAAATTATCCAGGTTTTGTAAAAATTGCATAATCAGAACATAAATTGGCCTAGTTATTTCAAAATATTGGTTTAAAGTAGTCAACTGTGATGTTCAGTAATGTTTTGGGAAACAGTAATAGCACATTTTAACCGTGACAGTACATGTTAAAAACTATCATTTCACAACAGACAAGGTGTTGAGCTTATAAATAAGGGTATTTGTACACACATATTAGGAAGGGTAGACATTACAAACAGTGGTAGAACGACCACGAGAGAATCTCCAGGAAATCTGTTTTGAAAACTTGGGACCTCTGGTACAGTATGAACTGGATCTTAGAAATGAAAGTATATCTTTGTAGTATCAATGTTTACTTATTATTTTTGGTAAGTTTCCCCAACGATCGTAATGACAAAATGTTTATCTTGTTTTAAATGAAAAATATACAGTAGTCTGGTACAAATTGTAAAATAAAAAAAAACTTAATTTTTGTTTTTCTTTGTAGAACCGTGGTACTTGAGGTCTCCTCTATGTTTAACGGTGGTAGAATGGATGATCACGATACCCCTCCTGCGCCCCCTCTCAGGATAACAAGCACTCTGGGGAAGGATGGAAAGTTGGACGGTAACAACATGAACCCTTGCTCTAAGCCTCTACCAAGCACACCAGCAGAGGAGAAGAAAGAAAGTAAAAAGAAACTTAAATTCTGGCATCAACGCAGTGATGATAAAAGTAAGGACATTTAAAAAAAATTTTTATCCTCATTTGTGTAGCCATTGTCAACGTAGGTAGTTTGGGAGTTAGGTGAGATGTTAGCCATTGGTCCTGTATGCATCATGGCTCTGTTCATGTTATAAAATGCAATACATTCTTTGGAAATGAGTATGGGATTATCTCCCGGTGTACTGCTAAAGTACCACCAGAAGGACCCCATTGGAAATAAGTCCACTTCGGACTTTCAAGTGTTACAGGCCTTGATTTTTGTTTTTGCTTTCACTAGTCCATTGGGCAAGTTGACTTTAAATTTCCCTAGCCCACAAGCAATTCAAATAGCCCATGTCTGTGGCAACTTAATCTACAATGTGTGAAAGTGACTGCTTAACACTTGTATTCACTAGCCAACTGGGCAAGTAAAATGAAAGTTCACTAGCCCGGTGCAGTTTTCAATAGCCATTGTACTAATAATATTTTTATGGGCCATTTTATGGTCCTGATAGTGCTAAGTTTACTATAATAAGATTAAGCTGTTTAATAGAAATACAAAAACAATGATGGTGAGTGTGCATGCCAGTAACCAAGCCACAGAACCGTATTCAAATAGTACGCTTACGAAAACTTGCGTAAATTAAGCGACTCATGCTAATAGAAAACAATAGAAATTGAGAGGGAGTTTAAAAAACTCAGTCTCCACAGTTCTGTGCAAAACATGCGACCAATACCACCAATTTAGCTAACTGAGCTAAATGCCACTATAAATTGTATCCATCAACCACAGATCGCTCAACATAGTTTCAACTCTGACCTTAATTCTTAAATGCAAAGACATTGAATGTAGAATTTTACTATTAAAAGTTATTTTTGAATAGTGCACTCTGTTATTAACAGAAAAGAAGGAAGCACCAAGATTTAGATAGAGTTTTAAAACAGGAAGGAAACGCAAGACACGAATGACAGGTTCTGTCTTTGTTTAGTAGTTTTCACATGTGTTATCTATCAACAAAATTTTGTCAAGATTTCATTCATACCTTTTTTAGGAATTGATTCATAAAAAACCCTTCCTTTGCCCACTTAGTACTACACTCGGCATTCATTCACTACTTCTTTAGACATTATTGTCTTTCTTTGTCAAGTTAGTAGCCTTGCAACCACCTTCTTCAATTTGAAACAATTGTTTCATTCAGTATGGTAATTGTTTTATATGAAATGGGAAACATTATAGCATATAATGATTATGCTCTTGAATGTCTGAACCTTGAGCCCCTTTTTGATCACTGCAAATCATTGTGCACAAATTTTGCCATAAAAGCCAGCAAAAGCATAAAATTTAAAGATTTGTTTTCAGAAACAAATTCTACCCACCCTATGCAACTTAGGAGACAAAGGAAATATGGACATCATGGTATAACCTTTACCAGATTCAAGAAGTGTCCCCTTCCTTATTTGGCAGATTTACTTGGGTCAGGGTAAAACCAATGAGTCGTATACTGTCCTCCAAGCAAATAAGCAAATAGGTGCTTGCATTTTTTTTATTTTATTGTAATAGTATATTTAAATTTATTTATTTATTTATTTATTTATTCTTTATACATTGCAGGCACTTTCAGTACTAGAGCACTGATTTTCAAAGTGGTACAGTACTACAGTATCTCATTGTAAAACAAAAGAAATGTGAAAAAATATTTACATACAATATACAGTTAATATAAAAGAAATAGTCTATTTCGTGAATACTTACCTACATAAGACCGACATATATGCCTGTTCTCTCCGAACACGGAAGAACACCCCT